>PVKA01009660.1:0-20000 GCA_004027165.1 Ctenomys sociabilis | reverse complement strand
CTCTCTCTCCTTCCCTCCCTCCTTCCCTCCCTCCTTCTTTCCCTCCCTCCTTCCTTCCCTCCCTCCCTCCTTCTCTTTCCCTCCCTCCCTTCCTCCTTCTTAAGTGCCTTCCAGGACAGTGAGAAGGACAGATAATGGTAGACAAAGCTCCAATCTTACTTCTTTTCCTCTTTTCTCACCCCACCATCCCAGCCCTGCTGCCATCCAGTGAAAACCAGCACCCCAGGATGTCCCTGGAGGGGTGGCCCATCTCTCTTTACAAAGAGGCAGGATTGAGCTAATAAGAACCAGCTGTGTTGGTGGTGGGTTTTACTCCACCCCTCCCCTGCCCTTGCTCTGATAGCTGTGAGAAACTGATGACAACCTGTTTGACCTCTGACCTCTGAACTTGACCCGCTGCTAATACCTCCAGCTGCTGATTGCTGGCCGAGCCCTTTGTCTCGGGCTGTTTGGGAGCCAGGACAGACAAATGATTTCTATTTGTCCTCTGGTGCCACGGATGGAGCTGATCGATAGGAACTGTGAATGATGTCAAGGATTTGTCACCACGGCTTATGAATGACAAAAACACTCCTCAACTTGCCCCCACACCTTTCCTACCCCCTCCTCAAAGAAACACCTTTTGGGGGGAAAAGCCTGAAAGCCAGAGAAGACATATCGATTTTTTCCCCTGCTTTCTTAAATAGCAGCTCGAGCCACAAAAGAAAGAAAGACAACACTTCTCTGTGCTAAAATGCAGCAAAAAGCCTCCGAGAATGAGGCTGGTGATTAGATCAGCTATTGCATTTAAGTAGCACGGGCTGCCCGTACCACAACTGCTCAATTTTGTCCACTCAGGCTGGACCAATTTCTCCCGCACTTCTGAGCCTTTCAGACAGGAGGAGGCTCCAGAGAAGGCATTTTGTTCCCTCTTGCTTCTTCCTCTGCCTCAGCTCAGGGTGGTCTCTTTCCCTTTCTGCTCCTCATTTCTTGAGGCCTGGGCACAGGCTGGCACTCTGGTAAATGAGTCTGAGCCACTTACCCGCCTCTGTAGCTGGAGATGACAGGCACCCCGCTGGGTTTGTGTTTGGAAAAGAGAAGGGGAAGTGGGGAGGTGACAGCAATGATAAGGACGCACTACTTGGGAAAGACCCTCCCAGTCCTCCCTTTGGGATTGGTAGGGATCAAGGGGTCGCAGGATGGGGGGCAGCGCATCCCTCTAGGAAACCCAGAGGTCCCACAGCAGGCAGCAAGGCTGGCTTCTCCCCACACAGCTCTTCAATTTGAGACACACAGGACATGCAGAGTTTTTCAGTGCTGGCATTGGGACCTCAGAGGTGACCAAGAGCTGCCTGCTCATCCCCGGGAAGATCACTCTCTAGCACAGACAGGATGCACTGGGCAGAGAAGCCAGGACTTAATGGAGGTCAGATATGCACTGGGGGCTCCAGAGTGAGCAGCCACTGCATCAGGAATGCAGAGACTCAGTTTTTCCACCTGTGAAATGGACACGGGGTGGCTGAGAGTCCTCAGTGGTACCCTGCAGTAGGTGATGGCAGTTCCTGTTTGTACCATTACTTTTAGCTGTTATTATTTTAAGGCTTGCTTCAGTCTGGAGATTCCTCAGTTCGCTATTGAATGATACAGGTGAGGGAACATGTCTCTTGCCTCTATTGCACACTAGCTAGAGAGGAGCTGAGTATGGTAGGGAAGCCAGGTGTATGGGACTCTTGCAGGATGAAGTCTCTGGCCAGGGTCAGACATGCCTCTGGAGAACAGGAGAATGGCCTTTCTCCCCAAGCACAGGCCCTGAACTTAGCAAGGGATGCCTGCTCCTGTGTGGGCTCAGTCAGTGTCTATAATACAGGCCCTCGTTACTGAGTGCTGGGACTGCTGCAGTACCTACACTGCCAGACCTCAGATCTGCCCTGTCGTTTGCCTACACCACTACCAGAGCTACTTCTCATCGCAGGTCTTCTTGGACACTTCTCTATTTAGATCCCTCTAGGAGGTCCCCATTATCTTAGGATAAAGCCAAAACCCATGGCACTCATGGTCCTCCCAGCTTCATCTCTCATCTTAGTCTCCCCATAAATCCCCAGATCATGCTACCTATCCTTCAGATGCCCATTTTGTGCATGTCACCCACACAACCTTCATAGTTCTAATACCTGGTGTTTGCTCCAGCAATTTCTCTGTAGGAGGCACCTTTCACTTACCTTTCAAAAAATTATTTCTTCATTGCCTCAGCATACTGCACTTCTGTTCTAGTACTTACAGCCTTGATCAAAATGCCTCTGTGCATTTGTGCATCCTGCCTAGAGTGTGGGCTCTGCAGGCCTTGGGCCAGGCTGTGCTAGAATCTTTCACACTCCTTCCCTGCCTATTGGATGGAATTGTTGAAAGTACTTGAATTTTAGAGAAAATGTAGGAGCTGGTGAGGAGTGATGACATAGGAGTGGATGCTGTACTTTGACAAGCAAAAAAAGAAATAATAGTAGGTAGATCTGGCATAGTGGCACATGCCTATAATGCCAGCACTCAAGAAGCTGAGGTAGGGTGTTCAACACAAGTCTGAGGCCAGCCTGGGCTACAAAGTGAGCTCAAGGGCAACCCAAACTGCACAGCAAAACCTTGGAAAGAAAGAAAGAAAGAAAGAAAGAAAGAAAGAAAGAAAGAAAGAAAGAAAGAAAGAAAGAAAGAAAGAAAGAAAGAAAGATTTTAGTTTCCAGACACATCAAAATGTAAGGTTATTAAAATCATGCATATTGCCGGCCCCACCCCTGGGGCGCGCTGAGACAGCAATTGAGACTGGGCATGGTGGCTTGTGCCTGTAATCCCAGCTCTTCGGAGGCTGTAAACAGGTGGATCACTACTGAGTCTGATCTAGTAGTGAGACCCTGAACACCCTGTGGACCTTAACTAAAAAAAAAAAAAAAAAAAAAAAAAAAAAAAAAATATATATATATATATATATATATATATATATATATATATATATATATGCTTATTGCCATTGGCAACTTACTTTTGGCTGCTTACTCTAACATTTAAAAAACACTGAAAATACCATGTCCTCATTGTAGAAAATTCAAGCAATATAGCAAAGCATACAAGAAGGAATAAAATCCTTGTAAAAATCCCCTTATTGATTGGGACTCTTTCTTGTACATTACGCATGATGTAACAAAATGGAACAAAACCAGCTCAAACCAGCTTAAGTGTGGGGATTACGGGCTCTTGGGAGAGAGGAGGAAGGATGGGTTGGCTGTGAAGATCAGGCTCCAGCGGTGCCACTGGACCTGGTTCCCCCCACCCTCATACTTGACCCCCCGCATCCCTTGGCTCTGCTCCTCAGGGCCTCATGCACAGGTTTCCCTTTGTGACTTGAAGGCCACTCTGATCATTCTGAATCTCCCACCTCTCAACCTGAAGGCCAGTAGGGAAGGAGGATAAGCTGTGTGGGCTGTGTTTCCCACAGAAGGACCCGGCATTGTCTACCTCACGTGCTCTTCTGCAATTGGTCACCTCACTGGGACATGGCATCTCATTCTCCTCTCCTTGGATCCCAGCTAGCACGGGTGACTCATTTATACCCAATAGAATGTGGCAGAATAGCTTTCAGTCACTCACTCTTTGGTTTCTTAAAGGTGCAGGCTGCAGGCGGCCCTGGTATCTGCTCATTGCCATGCCTAGCCTCTCAGGTATCTGGGACATGTGAGAGTCCTTGACTGCAGCTGACCCCAGCCTCAGCTGCTCAAGTTGTCTGCAGCTTGGCCCCAGATAATGCTGAGGTACAGAGAAGCCATTCTAGTTTCACTCCTTCTGAATTCCTGTCAACAGAACTTGCTTATTGTTATGATTTGTATCTACTTGTCCCCCCCCCCACCCAAAGCATCATGTAAATCATGGGGCAGTCACTGCTTGAGAGACTGAGTGTGCCTGGAGGGGCGGGGCCAGCGGGCCAGGGCAGGACTTGAGGGGCGGGGCCAGAGAGGACCAGAAGCGTTAAACTGGTTAGCCTGTGCTTTCTCAGAGGGGTGGACAGGGTGGGTCATCCTGGACATGGCAGCGCCCCAGCCTTTCCTCCAGTGTTTGAAACCTCCACTAACTATGAGCTAAATAAACCTTTCCTTCCCTTATTTTGAGTGTCAGGTATTTGTCCCAGCAACAAGAAAAGGAGTAACTAATACACTTATAAAATGGATGTTATTCCACACCAAATAAGCTTTGGAGAGACCTGTTAGTCACCACGGTTGTTCCCAGGAGTCCCAGGATAAGTCATACTGCTTGGGTCCCTTTGATCACTGGCAACCCAGCCAGTCATGCTGATCCTAGCAGAAGTCACCTCCGCCAGACTAAGCAGCAGGCAGGTGGCAAATCCATTATGTCCCTGGACACTGGTTATCCAAAGAAGGAGCAAACCACAGATCCCATGTCTGCCACCAAGAAATCTTGGTGAAGACTCTTGCCTTGACGTAGGGACACATGTTGGAATAAAATTCCACACAAATGAAGGAATTCTATAGCATCTTTTGTAATCCTTATTTAATTGATCTTGGGGCCCTTTGGAGGTCAGTGGATACAGACGTCATTTTTAAAGGTTACATAAGATTCCATTACCTGAATTAAGTACAGTTAGAAAAACACCACTTTTCTATTGATGGATCATTAGCCACTTTCTTTTTTTCTTTTCTTTTTTTTTTTTTTTTTTTTTTTTTTTTTTTTTTTTTTTTTTTTTTTTTTTTTTTTTTTTTTTTTTTTTTTTTTTTTTTTTTTTTTTTTTTTTTTTTTTTTTTTTTTTTTTTTTTTTTTTTTTGCTATTACAAATAGTATGGAGACAAACATCATTATGTGTACACTTTTGGGTATATCTCATAAAACCCAAAAGGTTGAATTATAGATTCTAAGATCACACACATTTTTAAAGTTTGCTAAGAGGTTGTTAGGGGTTTTTGGTACTGGAACTCTGACTCAGGACCTTACACTTACCAGGCAAGCCCTGTGTAACTGAACTATATCCCTGGCCCACTAAGGGGTTTTGAAACTGCCTTCCAAGAGCTTACCTTTTCATACTCCTGTTGTCCCAGAGGGCACAAGGGTGGCCATTTGTCTACACCTTCCTCAGCAGGGACTAGTTGCCAACTGGAAAGAAGAAAGAAAATGATTAGTCTTTGCTGCTTTAATTTGAATTTCTTTAATCACTAGGGAGGTCAGGCACCTGCTCATATCCATATTGGCTATTGCTATTTCTTTTCTTTCTTTCTTTCTTTTTTTTTTTTTTTTTCAATACTGCCTGTCCATGCTCTTTGGCCAACTTTTATATTGCAGTGCTCATACATTTTGTCATTGATTTATAAAACATTTTTGTATATTACAGTGGTAACTTTTGTTGGTTATACATCTTGCAAATATTTGTCACCTGTCTTTTAGGTTTGCACTGGGACAGAGAGTCACTCTTAAACTCATAAGTAAAGCCCCAACAAGGCACGGTATCAAAAGTAGTTAGCCCCTGGGGCAAGAGAGTTAACTGGAATCACTCTTCTCAGAGGGCATCTGCTGCTTCGAAAAGAATCTAGAGCTGGGAAGTGGAAAGGCTACGAGAACTGGCTGTCCTCAATAGAAGCTCCAGTTCATTCACAAGGAGGCAGGTAGTGTCCTAGAGGAAGCTTAATGAGGAGCACGAGACAGAGGAAACCTGGAGGCCAGGGGCACTGCTGTCCTCCAGGGCAGCCCCGTGTAGCAGTGCTGCTCTGCAGCAGCCTCCCTCCACACACAGGGCAGCTTCCTCTGGCTGGATCCTATTGAGCGGGGCCAAATTAAGGAGGCCCTGAGGGGTCACCAAGCTTGGGCATTTAGAAGTAGGCAGTGAAGTATAAAGGGTGCATAGCCCAGGGAGCACTGAGGCAGTCAGATCGCTGTCAAGGAAACAGGACTGAGCGTTCAGTTGGAAGAGCACAACAAGGAGCTGTGGTGACGCGTCAGCCCAAATCTTTTTTTGGTGCTGTGCTGTTTGTTAATGGCCGTCAGCCACGGCTATCTCGGAAGAGCTTTCCTTGGAGAGTAGAAGCTGCTTCCCATAAGGGCTGCACGCTCCCGGGACCAGTAAGGTGATTGACCTTAGAATCTATAATTCAATCTCTTAGGTTTTCTCCTAAAGAAGGGAAGATTTGCCCAGGAGTGTACATGTAATGGCATCAGGCAATGAGAGCCTGCAACCAAAGGCTGACAAGCCACCCTTCAGTTCAGCTCATGCCCCAGACCTCCCTGTGCAGCGGGCGAGGCCGAGTCCCTCCTGCTCAGCTGCTCCTTTGCCCACATCCACTTCTCACCTGCCCTTTCACCTGAGACCATGTCCTGGATAAATCACACACAGCCAAATGCTTGTCTCAGGCTTTGTAGGTCTAGGCAGCCTGACCTACAAAAGGCCTGGGCTGCAAGTTCAGGAGTAGGATGGAATGAAATGAAAGAAGAGAGGAGAAGAGGATGCCAACTGATGTGGATGGGCTGGAGATAGTGCTGGGGGTGTTGTTTAGGGCTGTCCAGCATTCACTGCCCCATCTAAGAACCAAAGCTCAGCTTCCCCTTGGGATACTCCTTGTTTCCTATCCCCTAGGTGGCTCGGTGGGATTGCCCCACCCATAGCTCCAGGTTCTGGACTAACTTGTGTCTCTTCTGCCCTCACCTCCAGCCATCGTGGTTGATTCAGGGCACAGGAACAAATCCAAAACCAATGAAATCCTGGCTTCTGGGCTCCCTCTTTTCCAGGGGAGCAGAGGATCATTCAGCTCTGTCTGCTATTTCTGCCACCTGTTGGACTGAAGTGAGACTGCCACACACAACTGCACCCGGAAGGATTCTGGTGATCTCACTTCAGCCCCAAATCAAGCTGCACCTGAAGCTGACTCCCATCTTCACTGCTCCATTATGACAACCAATAAATCCATTTTCTGAAGCCAGTTTAGAGAAAGATTTCTGTCTCTTGCAACCGTGAGGGCTATCGGACATGCATCAGTGGCCGTGGTGTGCTGAAAGGTGGCTCAGGCATAGGGAGGAGAAAGCAGACCCATGGAAGATGGAGCTAACAGAGCACCCCTAGTCTGTCCCCTTATGCATCTATTCCAGTTATCTGTCCCTTCTCTAAGCTTCCTTGTCACCAGGGGACTCTGACCAGAACAAGGGTAGTATGGAACAAGTGCACCACTGTTGCTAGGATTTATATCTGTGGCCAGTTTTTCCCAGTCTTGACCTTCCCCAGAGAGTCCATTGCCTTGTGGGGTAGAGCCTAGGGAGTTTATTCCAGGCAAGAAGGAGCAAGTCTATTCATTCATCAGGGGGTGAGAAGCTTCCTTTGCAGTTCTTGCTCAGGACTAGAGTCTGGAGAGAATGGGGTGTGGGGGCAAGACTGTGCCCTTGTTCTTGCACTTCCAGCTGTATGGCCTGCTGCCTGGCCTCTCTGAGCTTCAGTTCTCCCTCTGCAAAGTGTGCATGAACCTGCTCCCTGATGGGAACCCCAGAACCAGGAGCTGATAATGCCCCACCTGGGCCCAGGACTTGACTTCCTGGAATGCGTCATGGGCTGGATGCAGATCCTGGCCTGGCAGAGGCAAAGTAAGGTCTGTGCCTAGGGCTCACAGTGAGAATGTTTGGCCAGCAGGAGGGAATGATGCATTCCCTCTTGCAGCCAGCTCAAGGCCCAGGGCACATGGTACACACGATGGTGGAGCTGGTGGTGGGAGGGGGTGATGTCCCATCAGGACAGGAAAGCGGGCCAGGCTCAACATTTCACTCGCTCATCTCTTTGATGACAAGTCTCCCAGGCATCTCCAGGCACAGCAGCTTTAGGATCTGCAGGTGGAGGAACTGGAATCAGAGGGCAGTGGGCAGATCTGAGTTCTGGTGTTGCACCTGGAGGAGAGGCTAGAGTGGCCAAGGCTTTGGGCCAGAAAAATTGCCTAGCCCTACTATCATCCCCATTTTACAGATGAAGAAACCAAAGCACAGGTGTTAAGCAACTTGCCCAAAGTCACCCAGCTATTAAAGGACAGAGCCAGGATTTGAATCCAGGCATGGTTTGGCTCTGGAGTCTGGACCATAAACTGCCCTCCTTCCCTGTCCCTCCCCAGCCTCTTTCTGTGACCACTGTAGGCTTCTATGTTCCTCCCATGGATACACACTATGCTGGGGGTGACGGGACAAAATAAGATACCCGGGAGCACACAGTTCTGGGGATAATGCATAGAAACACAGGCCCTCTTTCTTGTCTCCATGGGATGTTATTCAACTTCCCACTGCAAGTGCGACGTGTCCCAGGTCCTGAGGTGGCTGGGTTGGGGGGACATGCACCAAACTGTAGCTGTCTTGTCTCTTGGGCAGACTTCCACCTGCCCATCGCAAACCCTCAACTGACCTCACTGTTGCCTTATCTTTGCTAGGTGAAAAGGCAATGGATGTCACAAGAGCAAATGTGAGCTGTGAGCTGAGAAGAGAGAAAGGGCAGTTTGAGAGACTGAGGGGGCCGGTGTTGCTGGTTAAGGGAAAAGCAAAGACCAAGCTGTGGCGATAGCATGAGAGGAACAGGTTGGTGCCATATAAACCCAGAAGTGCCAGCAGGAGGGAGACTGGGTTCAGGAGATAGGAGGAACTTGGAATGGTGGTGGGAGATCTAAACTAAGGTGAGGATCATGGGATGAGTTAGCCCACGTCTGTCTCCCCAGCTTTGTGTAGACTGAGCTGGTACCTCTCGACCCAGCCAGCCCTAGGCCTGGGATGGTCTGCTCCACCTGCATCCAGTGATGTGGGCAGCAGGGATCATTAACCAAGCTGCGAACTCACTTTCCCTCCCAGCACATCTGGCTGGACAGCGGCTCCTCCTCCTCCACCTCCGCCTCCTGTCCTGGGCCTCCAGGCCAACGGAGGATTTCCCTCCTTGCAGGAACCCAAAGGAAGGCACCTGCCATGGTCCTTATGGCACCTGCCATTGTCCTTATGCTAGACTTCCCAGGAGTGCCACACGCACGGGCCTGAATCACACAGCTTCCTAGGAGGAGGAATGGACTGGGAGTCCAGTGGCCTGGTTATGGGTCATGCTGTGCTACTCACGAGCCCTGTGGCCATCAGTAACCTATTTATGCTGAGCCTTATTTCTTCATGTGTGCATTAGGGATAAATTGCTTGTCTTCCAGGATTGGTTTCTGGACTGAACGAAAAAAAATTGTGGACATCTCTTTTTTTTTTTTTTTTTTTTGTCTTTTTGAGACAGGGTCTCACTATGCAGTTCAGGCTGGCCTCGAGCTCACTTTGTAGCTCAGGCTGGTCTCGAACTCACAACAATCCTCCTGCCTCAGCCTCCCATATGCTGGGATTACAGGCATGCACCACCACACCCAGCTTTATCTCTTACAAACTTTAGAGGTATGGCTTAAACTGTGCATGTGTTCATTCATCTGCTAATCTCCATTGAGTGCTGGCTCTACACAATGCCAGAGCATGAACATATGGTTGCACTTCCAACATCCACGATGCCATTGAAGCTCTCAAACACCTTGTGACAGGGAAGAGTTTTGTTTGGAACATATTCTATGTTCAAGAATCCACAAAATGGTTTGAATTAAAGGAAGAGAGATTTCATTAGGATTAAGTTCCCAGTGCAAGTGGCTAGTTCATTCCTGAAAATCTTCCCAGAAGAAGAGAATCAATTTGCCAAGGTTGCCAATTTTGCCAAGGGTAGACACCAAATAAATTGTTGAGTGGAGTTGACTCCGACATATTTTCCAGGGAAAAAGGGGATGGGTCGGATGGCATCTCACATGCTCTTCTCCATTTGACTTCCTGTATGCCATTTTTACAGGTAATTATGTTCAGGACAGGAGGAGTTCTAGGGCTGGCACTCCACAGATCTACCTCAAGCCAGCTGTGTGACCTTGGTGAGCCTCTCTTTCTTCTCCTGAATGCCAACCCAAATGAGAAATACAATGAACTTCTTAGAATAATGTCTGCTCTTAACATGCCACAAAGGTTTGTTGGATGGATGAATGGATGAATGGGACCCTATGTGTCTACCTGTCCAAAGCGTGCAGTGGGACGCCTGTCTCTAGGTTCTCTATCTAGGTTTCTGCAACCTGCCTCTGTGCCCAAGGCCCAGAACTAGAAGAAAGCAGCTGGGAGATTTGGGATCTGCATCTTCATGCCCAGTGGCTTGGGCTGTCCTCCCGTTTCAGGGCATGGGCAGCAGGTATGCACTCCTGTTCCCACGGGGCTGCCTGGCTTGGCCCAGTGTTTCCTCTGCTGGGAGAGTACCCTGGGCTGCAGCCCTGCACTGACCTGCTCTTAACCCCCAGCAAAGTTACACAAACTCTTCCATGCTCTGATGGTAGCCAGGTCACAAGAGGTGGGGGTGGGAACAATGCTTCTCCTTGTGCCCTCACCCTCTTCCACCTCAGCACACATGAGAGAGGGGAACAGGAGGCAACAGGGACAGGGTTTCCAGCTCCGGTTTCAACCATGCCTGGAAATTGGATCTTCCTCCCTGACCAGAACTCCCTGGGGCATGAAAGGGGCCAGAGCCTGGGTCTCAGCAGGAGCCCTCTTTCCCTTCCCTGCAGTTTTCCCTTCATCACAGAACAGATGGGTGAACCTCCTTCCGTGCACCTCCCTTCAGCAAACACACTCTGTTTCTGTGATGCGTCTCAGTGGGCATGGTGGGAAGGAAAGGGCCTGCACTGGGAATGGGAAGCCTGTGTTTAGTCCTACTTTGGCCAATGAAGATACCAAGGAGGGGACTAGCCAGGGACTGAGAATGCAGGCTATGAAGCCAGCTTCACATCAAGTACCTACTACCTCGATACCTTTTTCTCATTGGCCCTAACCCCATCTACCTCCATTGGCTGTGATGAGAGATAAAGGAGTGTTTTGTACACAGAGCACTCAGGGCCATGTTCCACACCCAGCACTGAGTGGTTTGCTCTCCAAGGGGAGGTACGTGCAGCCCTTCCTCGATTTCCAAGGGAAAAGCAAATTGTTCAAATTGCCTAAAAAGGAATAGAACTACTTAACATATATGAAACTAGCTGTCAAAATTGTGAAGTGTAATCACAGATTTATTGTTTTGTGGCAGTATGAAAATTGCAAGTTTTTCATCAGGCAAGAAAAGCAAAGCAAAGATGAACCATGGTCAGCTCCGTTGCTCCTCTTGTTGCATCCTGCACACCCACCCAAATCTGTTTGCTCGTGCTGACACATGCATGGCTTTGCATCACCTGAGACACACATAGTTATTCTTCCTCAGTTGTTCTGTATTTAGGAGTTGTAGAGTGGAGGTTCCTTTCCAGGTAACTGCCTGGAAACTGACATTGTTTGAAAACAGTGTCAGAACCAGTCTATTTCTCTGCCAATCTGCCACAGCTATGCCTCTCTCCAGCTTCTGTCCCTAAGCCTTTCTCCTTCAGTGACCTTCCTTCTGCCCTAGTTCCCTCTCTTCTCCTTGTTTTAGAATTCCTGGAAGAGAACAAACAGGAAATATCAGTGTCCCACAGTGGGGAAAATGATCATAAACTGACCTATGAGAAGTTTCAGAACCATGGACAACAGCACCCATGAACACACCTGCTTATACCCTGACTCCAAAAATACGAGTTCTGTAATAGCTATACCTTGCTTAGATTTGAATTTCCCTTCTCTAAGAAGGGTGAGGGGGCAGACATGACCATCCCTATGACCTCACACAACTCTATAGCACTAGGATTCATGTATTGGCTTCATCGTTGTCTTCCCTTCCCTTCCCTTTCTTCTTCTATCTGTCCCTCCATCTGTTTTCCTATTTTGATAGGGATCTTACATTCATTTTAATAGATTGAGAGCCATCATTCTAGGAGAGAGGTAAAAAATATGACTTTTGATCAGAGGAGCAGCATGCTAAGCCTTAGAAACTCTCCAAACTCAGTATTAAGAGTCATTTGATTTTTTTCCTCTCTGCCCCCATCCCTGGAAGTATTGTGGTAGTTATCGGGAAAGCCAAGCTACTTACTGCAGAGTCCACTGACAGAAGGAGATGGATTAATTGCTTTTCTCATTGCTGAGACAAGATAGCTGATATCCAAACTTAAAAGAGGAAATGTTTATTTTGGCTCAGTTGTTAGAAGTTTTAGTCCATAATCTGCTGCCTCCAAGTCTGGGTGGCATGTCAGACAGCTGTCACAGAGAGGAAACACTTCATGGTGGCCAGGAGGTAGCAAAACAAGCAAGGGACCTCAGCAGCATCTTTCTGTCTCTTTTCTATTTTACCTATGTTCTGGGGATCAAGGGGGTGCCAAACCAATGAGTGGGTTCATTTAGCAATCACACACCCTTAATTCCAGCACCCTTAACCTTAGCATTATATCATGAGTCAGTCACAATCCTAGATCCAGGCCTCTCTGAAAAGGCCTCACTTATGACCACATGAGGCTTCGGGGAAACATCTAAACACAAGCCCTCATAGCACCAGAAGGATCAGTTTGTTCTCAAGCAACAGAGGGGTAGGAGGGCTGCCCTTCTCTGTGTAGGAGCACAAGAACCAGCTCTCTCTGTGAGGTGTTCTCTACCACCCCTTTGTGATGCCCTTCATGGTCACACTGGGTCACAGACACACTTGCATAATAAAAAGTCTTCTTATTGATTCAACTGTGAGCTGGAAGGATCAAAATAAGAAGAGCGCATTAGCCCAGAGGTAGCAATCTGTCACTTGTCATTTGTGGCGACTTTGTCACATGGCCACATCAAGTCACAAAGGGGCTTGGTACTCTAGCTGGAAGCTATGGGAAAAAGGAAAAAGAAGAAGAGAAGAAAGGGCTATGTTTCAACAAGTCCACTAGAAACATTATCTTCCATTTAAATGGGTGAGAAAAAGATGTGGAAATGGAAAACTTTGTTCAGGAAAAGAGAAAGGGATTTGAATTGACCACCGAGACCAGGAGCCTCCTCTTCCTAAATGTCCAGTCAAATCTAGGGACTTCCCAGTCTTTGCTTGTGCTTCATCTCTTGAATGAGTTGGTCCTGTCTTTCTTTTAAGCTTAAGAATCAGCTCTTGGATCACTGAGTTTTATTACTGGGATAAAAGCCATTTGGGGGTAATTATACAGGCTATAAGTGAGGAAACAATGTCCCCAAAATGGAAGGGCTTTTGTCCAAGGTCACCTAGTAAGGTATCTCCCTAGCCAGAAAGCCTGTCACTAAGACTCAGGACTCCAAGCCCCTTTATAACATCAAGAAACCCCTGCCGGCCCCACAGACTTCTGCTCTGCCTCTGCTCATGTGACTTTGGGCAAATCTTCTGGCCTCTAGAATTAATCTCCAGATTTTTAAATGCTGAGAAGTTGGATCAGTTTATTCCTGAGCATCTATTAGGACATAAACTCCATTGCCTGATGGCAGAGCTTCCCCAGACTTTCATATTTGGTCCTCTCAACAGTGCTGAGATATCACCCTCAAAAGAATGGTACCTCTTGCCTCCTTTCCAGGATGAACTCACAGTTGAATCAATAAGAAGGCTTTTCTTCTCATTGGACTAGTCATGGAGCTGAACACTTAACCTGCTATATCTCTTTTTATCATGAGAAGCCTATTGGAAAGTGGGGGGTCCCAATATTTTTAAGAAGAAACAAGCTTTGCAAGGTTAATGGGCCTCTTGGGCAAATGGATTTGCTCTGATCTGAGGATTCTCAAAGTGGGGAGGGAGAACCAGTGGGGGATGTTGCAAGGAGAGTCAGGCTTGATGCAGTAGGCTGTCTCAGAAGAGGGTGATTTCCTGGTCGCTGGAGGTGTGCACACACTGGGTGAAAGATCAAAGGATTTTATCCCTGGATGGGTAAAAGAAAAGGGTCAGGGGTGAACTGTATCAGTGATTCTCAAAGATTTTTGGGGGAGATATGTTGACTAGCATCAAGTAATATTTCTTACACAAAGACAAGAAGTTACTGTTTTCAATTACTTTTCAAACTTTCTGATTTTGACCCAGAGAAGGTCTCAGTTCAGTGCTGGTCCAGTGTGCACACCTCCCAATCACTAGTAAATTTCTTTTTTAACAGAAGAGTCTAAGCATCAGGCTCAGAGCACAAGAGCCAGCTATGGGACACAGCTAGAACAGAATAACATGTTTATTTTTATGGTTATATTCTTTCATGAGAAACTGTTCCATTTTCCCTATTACTGTGTGATGGGTAGTTTCATCTTAATATGAATATATTTTAAGAGCATGAGCAGGCAAACTGTAGACTGAAAGAAAAGATATTTGAAATATTTGCAAAGCTCATGTCTGTTAAAGGGCTTGTATCCAAAACACACATAGAACTCTACAACTCAGCAATATGAAAATGACTAATCTAATTAAAAAGTAGGCTGGGCTAATACAACCAACAGTCATATGATCAGAATATCTACAGGTGACAGGTAAGCATATGATCCGATGCCCCACCACTTATGTCATCAGGGAACTGCAAACTAAAGCGAGCAAGAGATGTCACATGTACCTGTTAGGATGGCTAACATCCAAAACGCCAGCTATTGGTATTCGTTTCTCAGTAAAATTAATAAACACTGTGCTACTGGAGGTGGAGAACAACATTTTCATTTGTTGCTGGTGGGGATGGGAGTGGTACCTGCTGTGTAATGGTGTGCAGCAGTTTCTTACAAAGGTGAACACAGCTTCACCATCCAACCCAGTGATTGTTCTCCCAGGTGTTCATCTGAGTTGAAACCTTATGTACACACACACACACACACACACACACACACACACACACACACCTGCACGCACATGTTTATAGCAGCTTTATTCATAACTCCCAAGACTTGGAAGTAATCAAGATGGATAAACTGACCTATAAATCCATATGATGGGATATTATTTAGTGGTAAAAAGAATTGTGGGGCTGGCAAGATAGCTCAGCGGTCTAAAGTGCCTCTCAGGGACTGCAGTTTGATCCCCAGCACGACATGCCATGCCAACCCCTCCCCCCAGGGCGGGCTGAGCTGACCACCCCTTCAAAAAAAGAATCCGTGACGTGTAGTGAGACATTGTGATAAATAAATAAATTTAAAAAAAAAAAGAATTGTGGTATCTAGCCAAGCAAAGACATGAAGCAAGATTCAATGCATATTGCTGAGTGTAAGAAACCAATTTTTTTCTTATTTTTATCCCTTTTTTAATTTTATTTTTTTATTAATTTTACTGAGAAATCAATACCAATGAGACAGTTTCAAAACAGATTAGTAGGATAGTTACAGTAATGAATACATTGCACTTCCCTGGCAAGTGCAAAAGTCTGAGTTCAATCCCTGGTTCCACCAAAAAAAAAAAATTAACAGTAAAAGAAAATAATGAATACATTGCATATTGTTGTCTTCGTAGTGGTTATTCATAGTACAAGATGCAGACATGATGTTCTGTCCAACCACTATTAGTACAAATCTTTCTTCTTATTGAATTAAGAGAAAGCAGCCATTTACCTATCCTATTTTGTATATGCAGATACAAAATGGTCCTTCATTTATATCCCCTTTTTTTGTTTAGTTTTGCCAGAGATGGGTATTCCATTGCCATTTAAATATTGTAGGACTAGCCAGGAGATGGCACAGTGGAATAAGCACTTCCCTGGCAAGCGGAAGGGCCTGAGTTCAATCCCTGGTTCTGCCAAAAAAAAATTTTAATTAATTAATTAAATATTGTAGGTGCATGAATTCAGCAAAATAATCCAATATAGTCCAGTAGTCTGTAATAGTAGTGGGCTATCCATATGACTGGCAATGTCAGAAGTTGTTGACTTGAACCTTTTACAGCTCAGAAGAAGCTCATTTAAAAGACAGCACAGTGTATGACTTCAGTTAGATGACTTTCTGGAAAGGGCAAAATGTGCAGGCAAAAAAAAAAGTTGCCAGGAATTCAGGGAGAGGGGAAAGGGATGAACGGGGTGGAGCACTAGCTGTTTTCAGGTCAGTGGAACTATTCAGCGTGACACTGTAATGGGGGCCCAGGAGATGATAATGTACTCATGACAGAGTGCTGTCCTAACACACCCAAGGTCCTAGGTTCAATCCCTGCACCTAAACCAGAAATTGAATGTTCATCAAAACTCACATGGCTAACCAACACGAATGAACCCTAAAGCAAAGGATGAACATTACTTAATAGTAACGTACCAATATTGGTTCACCAGGCATAACAGATGTTAACCACATCGGAGACCTTAGCCATCAGGCAAATTATGGACAGAGAACGAAGCAGTATGTGGAAACTCTATTTTTTGCTCAATTTTTCTGTAAATTTAAAGCATCCCTAAAAATAAATTTTAATTTTTTTTTAAACATGAATGTATTTCAATTTAAGAAATATGCCCACAAGCAGTTCCACTTTTAGAAGTACAGACTTTTGGTCAGGCATGGTAGTTCATGCCTGCTGCTGTAACCCTCGCTAGCTATGAGGCAGATTCAGTGTTGGACTGGGCAACATACACAGTGAGACTTTCTTTATTTATTTACTTTTTAAATAAGCTGGGTGTATCCCTCAGTGGCA
This sequence comes from Ctenomys sociabilis, assembly GCA_004027165.1. Classification (NCBI taxonomy): domain Eukaryota; kingdom Metazoa; phylum Chordata; class Mammalia; order Rodentia; family Ctenomyidae; genus Ctenomys; species Ctenomys sociabilis. The sequence goes on along the minus strand of PVKA01009660.1, from coordinate 3,475 downwards.
GAGCCCTTACCTGTCACATAGGCAGTCCTGGATTCACTTCCCAGGACTTCAAAAAGAAGAAACAAAAAGAAAAGAAATAGATACCTATATTAAAATCAAATCTTTGCCACGGCTCTTGCCACTGTACATGAATAAACTCGCAAACATCACGCTGAGTACAAGAAGCCAAATACCAAAGGGTCTGCCCCAGTTCTACAGTTTCAAAAATGCAAAACCCATCTATGTCAGAAGAAGAGTGGGGAGGGGTGGTTTGAGGCTGAAGGCAGGGAGAAGGGGTTGAAAGGCTTCTGAGGTTCTGGTGATGTCTTATTTCCGGTTGTGGGTGCTGGTTACACAAACATGCTCACTTTGGGAAGATTGACCTAGTTATTCACTTACAAGCTGTAGACTCTTTTGTAGCACAGCCGTATATATTTTTGTGTAGGAGTGGAGCCATTAAAACTATATAAACAGGCCTTCTCTTCCGGTCTTTTGGTCTCCGAGGTACAAGTGAGATGATGGAACATCACCCTTTGGAAAGCGTCACCTTGTGCCCCTGCTCTAGGGTGGCCCGAAGGCCTACCACCTTCAGAAGTCGACTTGTGGCAAGTGTGGATATCCTGCCAAGCACAAGAGAAAGTGTAACTGGAATGTAAAGGCTGAAAGGCAAAACACCCCCGGAACGGGTCGAATGAGGCATCTAAAAATCGTATATTGCAGATGCGGGCGTGGATTCCGTGAAGGAACGACACCTAAACCCCAGAGAGCAGCTGTTGTAGCATCCAGTCCATCTTGAGAATTGCAGCCATCACTCAAAATGAACGCTTTGGTTTTAAAAGATTAAAAAAATAACATAAAATAAAACTATGTTAACATAGGGTGAAAACACATGACCCTGCATTTTCCCCCTAGAGCTGCACTCAACAGAAACACATCCATGTGTCCATCAGGAGACATGCACAGGACTGTCCATAGTAGCCCTGTGTCCCACACCAGGACTAACGCAAATGTCTACCAACAGGGGAATAGTAAACCCATGCAACTGAATACCATGCAACACGTTGAAAGGGTGAAACTACTGCCTCACTCATCATGGGTGGAAATTATAGATACATGTTGCATGAAGAAAGCAAGACAAAGAAGGGGCCTTCTGGAAAGTGCAAACCCATGAGACTCATCTGTTTGAGGGGTACTGAGTCAGAGGGGTTCTGAGAAGCCTTGGGGAGCTGGAAATGTTGCAAATCGTAATGAGGGCACCAATAAGATATTTGCACCTTAAAAACACAGGGGAAGCTCAGAAATGGCTAACGTTATGAAAGTAAAATACAATTGAAAGTAGATAATTGTAGGTGAGCAGTTCTTGGTGGTCTTCTAACTGAGGAGCCCCATCTGTCCACCAAGGGCCCAAAGTCCTAAGATAAGGGGTGACCTGTCCTTTGTCTGGTCAGATGCTCAGGACAGGCAGCAGGATTAGGGAGTGAGACACCAGTCTCCCACTCCCTGTCCCTTAGGCCACCTCTGAGACCTGCAACCAGAGCCTTTGGGATCAGGAAGGCAGATTCCTGCCTGAGCCTTTTCAAACAAGCAGGAGGCCTGCAGGGTGCAGGTGCTGCCATCCCTCCCCACTCACACCTATGATGAGTGGGTTTTCTTCAGGCTGTTAGGGCCTCCCCTGGCCTATCCCTATGTTGGGCCACCCATGGACCCGCAAGGCATCTCCCTGGGCTTTCCATCCACCATTTCCCACCCACTTGGTCTTAAATGACTCCTCTGCAGGTCACACACCTTTCCTTCTCCACACCTCATTTCCACCTCTGCAAAGTGCAGGAACTGAGAAGATTCAGGGGACCATTTGGCCTAGAAGCACAGACCAGCCCATCCCATGCTGGGCTCCCTTCTGCAACACCTGAGGGTCCCTCAGTCTCTATCTAAGCCCCTCCCATAAATGGGAGTTCCCCACTGGCTGTTACAAAGTGCTGCCTGCATTCAGCTCTTTGATCTTTGACAAAGGGACTAAAAACATACACTAAAGAAAAGATAGCCTCTTTAGTAAATGGTGCTGGGGAAATTGGCTAGCCACAGGCAGGAGATTGGATCTAGACCCTTATCTTTCCCTATGTACTAAACTAAAATCAAAGATCTAAATGTTAAAACAGAAACACTTAATCTGCTGGTAGACACAGTAGGTTAGATTCTTGCAGACATAGCTGTAAGGACTTTCTGAACAGAGCCCCAACAGCACAAGAAATAATACTTAGAATCAACAAGTGAGATCATATCAAATTAAAGTTTCTGCAGAGCAAAGGAAACAACTGATAGAGTGAGGAAAAAACCTACAGAATGGAAAAAAATTTTGCCAGCTATTCTTCAGAATACTGATACCTACCATATATAACGAACTTTAAAATGTTAGACACCTCCAAAATAAAAGACCCAATAAAAAAGGCAAGTAAAGTAAAACGATATTTCTCAGAAGTAAAAATGGCCAATTAAATATACTAAAAATGTTCACTATCTCTGGCTCTTAGGGAAATGCAAATTAAGAGAAATGTGAGGTGCCGTCTTACTTCAGAAAGAGGTATCATCAAGAAATCAAATAAGAGGGCCAGGGATATAGCTCAGCTCCATAAGCACCTGACTAGCAAGTGCAAGGTCCTTAGTTCAATCCCTGGTACTGAAAAAAAAAAAAAAATCAAATAAGAACAAATGCTGGCAAGGTATGGAGAAATGAATCTTTTTATATTGTTTTTGGTAAAATTGTAAACTAGTACAGCTACTTTGGAGATCCATATGGAGATTCTTTAAAAAAAAAATTAAAGCTAGGAATTCCATTTAACCCAGGTATTCTCCTTCTAGGAATCCTCCCTGAAGAGTTGAATGCATCATGTTACAGTGGGATACATGTATACCCATGTTTACAGCATTTAAAGAGCCAGGCTGGATCTGGTGGTGCACAATTGTAATCCCAGCACTCAGGAAGCTGAACCAGAAGGGTTGCTGCAAGTTCAAGGCCAGCCTGGACTATGTGGGGGGGGGGGAGCTTGTCTCAAAATAAGAAGGATAAAAATGCTTGAATCACTTCTAGGCAAATGGATGCACCTGGATGCCAGACCCTAATGGTTAGCGAAATAAATCGGACCCAAACTTAAATATTGCATGGTTTCTCTTATCTGAGAAATTCGAAATATAAATAAAGACCAAAGTAAAGATAGTTAATAGGAAGTAGGAAGAGAGATCTGTTTCAAATGGGAGTGGATAAGAGGTGGAGTAGAGGAGCAAGGGGAGGGGATAGAAAAAGAATCCCGATGGGTTTGGTGCTTGTACCAGCCCTCCCCAAGGTACTGAGTATTATGTACTTCAAACATGTACTGATAAAAAATAAAGACTGGAGAAAAAAGGAAGAGAGTGCTGTCAAGGGGCTTGGGGTAGAGCACTTGCTTAGCCTGAGAGTGGGTCTAAGTTCAATCCCTAGAAACACACACATACACACACACAC
>PVKA01009659.1:0-67478 GCA_004027165.1 Ctenomys sociabilis | reverse complement strand
AGCAGCAATCTGTGGCAAATTGTAAGCTCCGTGTGGCTCCAATTCTATGGAACTTGTAACTCTCAGGACTTCTCTCTTAGGCTGGCTTTGCTCACTCTTTGCACTTTCCTTTAGAGGATCCATGTTCCTGGCTTTTTCAGACTTCTGGGGTTTCCACTGAATAGGCTTCTCTCTCACTGCTTCACACACTGCCCTCTTGAAGGCACACAGTTGTGTAAGAGAGATTTTTACCTACATGGCCCCAGTACAGAAATTTCCGGGACTAGGGACATGTCCCAGCTTGCAGGTTTTAAAAAGGACATGTCCTAACTTGCTGCGGTCTGATCTATGTCCCCATCCTGCGTCTCCACATACTACTCCCCCTTAGGTAATCCTGACAAAGAGGTGAAGAAATTTGTCTCCACATACTACTCCCCCTTAGGTAATCCTAACAAAGAGGTGAAGAAATTTGCGGAAGGCACCCTGACCAAACATCTGCTGTCCATATTAGGAAACATCCTCACAGCTCAACTCTAAACTTCCTCATAAGTATCCCCACCAATAATTGTAAAAGAAGCCATTTAAATTAACCAATGCCATTTGCTTCTGTAACCAGGCTTGCAAAACCCCTCCTCCCTTTGTCTTCTTAAAACCCAGCCCAAGGTCAGCTCAGGGCTCTTGGTCCCTGCGCATTCAGGGAGCCCCTTGCATGCATGGAAAATAAAATCCCCTTGCTTTTGCATGAGAGGACGTCTCTTGGAGTCTTTCTTCACGCGGTGGGCTTCTCGGACCCAAGCGCCACCATCCTGTTCTGTAAGCGCCGTCCTCATACTAGGTCAAACTGCTGAAAATTTCTGCAGTCATAATGACCCCTGTTGTAAGCTGACTTAACCAACTTCATTTTGTAAAACCTATGTGAACTCCATTTTGTGATATTTTGTCCTCTTTGTAAACTCCACCCAGATGTTTTAACTGCAAAACTGTAACTGCTTAAACAGATAAGAAATGCTCCCCCCAAGTTTAACAAAATGTGCTCAACTGTCACCAGATGTCTCTCTAGATTCCAAAAACCAAGAACTACACCCAAGCCCAAATAAGCTTTGTAAAGACCCCTAAACTGCCTGTCCAGATATGGAAATGACAAATTGCCTGTACAGATAGGGAATGACACCTTCCCCAAGTCCCTCACCCCCACCCTTTGAGGTTTTCAAGCTTAAAAACCCCTGCCTCCCCACCTTGGTGCGCACCTTGAATGTGTTGCAGGGTGTCTGCCGCTGGGTACCAGCTAAAATAAAGCACTTCTTTTTCCTTTTCGAGCCTGCCTTATTTTTTGGTTACAACAACAGCCTGATCTCCCAGGCCTTCTTCTGAAATCAAGGTGGAAGCCTTCTTAACCTCAGAGCTGCATTCTGCATGCGCCTAAAACCAAAGCCAGGTGGATGATGCCAAGCGCTGCTGCTGGCTGGAGCAGTAGCCAGGCTTTCCTCTCTCTTGGCTGTAGGGCTCGAATGCCTGGACTGCTGAGTGCTCTGACCCTGATTCCCAGGAACCAATTCTCCGTGCGGGCACCATTCTGGAACCTGATGTGAAATGCTGTCACCATTATGGAGCCTGGGGCTCTGCGGCTGCCACCTCCATGGTGCCCTCAGGCCATCCTTTCCATTCTCTTGTTCCTTCCTGGCAAGGGAGACCCTCTCAGCTCCATCTCTGCAGTCCACAGCTGTGACAGAGCTTCCTTTCTGGCCAGACTCACATTTTAAATCTGCGTGCTGGGCTCCTTGCTGTTGATTCTCAACATAAATATGGCTAGGAGCCCCCCACAACAACCGGCCACTGCCCCAATATTCGGTTTCTTTGAAACTTCTTTTGTCAAATTAATCTAAACTCACTCTCAGGCAAACTCTGTGGACATGAGCAAAATGCAGACAACTTCTCTGCCAAGTCAAAACACAAATGATCCAGTCCACCAACGAATGCAGTCCTTCCCAGCACAAACCTCCCCAGCCTGGTTTTTACAGGCTGGCTTTCCATCAGCCTCCTGGTCTTTTGAACTCTGACCAGAACCTCCCCCACAGAACAGCTGAAGCCGTTCCTGCTCTTCGCATGTGGGCAACATCTCAGAATCTTTCTTATCTCTTCCCATAAGCCATTCCCAAGAGCTTGTAATCTACATGATCAGGTTGAGCCACAGCAATGACCCCACTCCTGCGGTACCAAATTCTGTCTCAGTTACTCTTCTCTTACCGTTGGGGCAAATACCCAACACTCAAAACGAAGGAAGGAAAAGTTTATTTAGCTCACAGTTACTGAAGGTTTCAGTCCATATTCAGCTGGCTCCAAGGCAGAGCAGCAGAGAGCAGAAAGCAACTTTTCCTGGCAGAGGCAAAGAGCAAGAGCTCAGAAGAAGTAAGGGCAGCTCAAGCAGCTAGCTTCTCTTCACCCCTTACACTGAAATGCAAATTCCCTGCCCCAGGGCAGGTGCAGCATTCACACCCACAGCAATTAATCACAAACTGCCCCAAGACTGCAGGAGGCTTTGGAGGGACACATACACAAACCATTACAGCTCCTTTCCATTTGAGAATTGTCTTCCTATTTCACAATATTGGTGGGTGCCATGGAGATGACTCAGTAGAATAAGTGCTTTCCTGGCAAGCATAAGGGCCTGAGTTCAATCCCTGGTTCTGGTCTTTGTTTACACTTTCAATTTCTCACACCAGAAAAACATGTAGTATATATACATGTGTTTCCAAGTTGTTTCACTTGGGTATGGTCTCTAGATGCATCCATCTAGACTTATAAATGTCTCAAGTTTATCCTTATTTAAGGTGGAGTACTACTCCATTGTACAAAAAGAAAAACAAAAAAAATCTATTTTATTCATTCATTCATCAGCTGATGAGCATTAGGACTGTTTCCAAGGCTTAGCTATTAAAAACTGTGCTTTTATAAATATGGGGATGCATATAGCACTCTAGTATGATGCTTTTCATTCTTTCAGGAAGAAGCCAAGAAGAGGGGTGCTGGAACAAAGAAATAACCCACAGACTATCTTTTAACTAAGTCAGAAGTGAAAAGGTAAACTTCAAATATACCTAGACCCAAGTATCATTCACATGAGCTACTCTAAACAGAGCCTGATATCTAAAGTAACTGCTGCCAAGGTCTTGGAAAGTCTCAATAGTTAATGAAACTACTATACCAAAAGAAAAACAAGTACAGCAACATTAAATATGAATGATAAATTTCACTTCTATTTATGTTTCCTATTGCCCCTTCTAAAACTTCTGGTTCTAAAACCAGAAATTTCAGTAATTTGGGTTCATGCATCTAACCTACTCTTCTTACATTGTGTTTCACAACTATTCTCCATTTAAAAGGAATTACCTTTTAAGTTGGTGTTCTGCCTTGGGTAAAGATCAAAAAGAATCTCATATCTTTTCAATACCTAAAAATAAAAGGATTATTTTTTTCACACTTAACTTCCTTTAGGAAGCAGTATGAAATTCACACTGGAAGTGTAATAGCAATTTTTGCACTAAACTAATAATAGAAAAAATAATTATCTCTAATGAACAAAATACGTAAAATCCATGCATTTATATGAAATTTGGGTCATAAATTTGGCAGATGTTTGTCAAACTCACCTTCTTGTGATCACAGTTTAACTATGTTCTCCATCCCCTTTAATTAGTGTGTGTGTGTGTGTGTGTGTGTGTGTGTTTGTGTGTGTATGTGTGTGCATGCGCACGCAGGTACCTGCACACATGTGCACATGAATTCTTTCCACTGACGAACTCTGAGCAAAAGGGACGTGTTCTGCCTCGTGTGAGGCAACTGAGAGCTGCTCCTCGGGCAGCTGTTCTGCTGACCATGCGAACATCAAACCATATGAGGTCAAACTTCAGTTATACCTGGTCTCCGGATGACCACATGAATTCAGCCTCTACTCTAAGCACTAGCAACACCACCTTCTTTGACATAGATGAGCAATACACACTGGTATTACTGATCCTGTGAGCTTTGAGGGTTGGTTGCCTACCACAGAGCTAGCATGCTCTCCTGACTGGTCAGTGGTAACTGACTGCATTCAACTTGACAAAGAAGTGATAATTTCATAGGATGGAAAAGCTTGCTTCAATTGTAGTCTATATATAGTCTTCTCAATTGCTTTAACTATTTTCCTTTAGCAAAAGAATTTTGATCAAATTGATCTACTTTAATTGTAATAATGAAAAGGGAAATATTAGAGGAAAAAAGGTTTTTACATTAAAATTCTAGTATAACACTATTTTCATATTAGTACAGTACCCATGTTTTCTGTATTTCAAATTAAAAAAATATGATCTTATTGCATGTTGAAAGGAACTTGTCTCAGTTATATTTTACTCCTTGCTGGTGTTGCAGGCAGCAGAGTTAGATAGAAATATTTTTAGGCAGTCAGACCTAAAGGCCAAACAAATGCTAAAAGAGTAACATCAGGGACTGATATTCTAAATAGGAAGCGATCAACTGAAATGACCCAAGTGAGTCACTAGTCCAATCATCGAGGGGAAGAGACCCTGTCCCCTATTCATGCATGCTTACTATGTGACTCACTTCCCCATTTGGTCCTGGGCCTAATCAGCTTTACTTGAACAATGGTGCTTGTAATCCCATTGGTTGACTATAATTTTGGTCCACCTCACATCCACCTAAGCGAGACCCCTTCTCTACCTTAGTCCCGCATGGTTTTGCCCTATAAAAATACCCGGAAAGAGGCAGCTTCCTGGGCAACCCGCTCGGGTCCCCCTTCTGTCCCTCTCTGACAGAAGCTTTTCTCATCCTCCGTTTGTTTCTAAAATTCATTCTTCGGTTTTAGAGAACACAATCTCATCAAGGTCAGGTTGGGAGTTTTCCTTCCCTATATCACTGGGACAAAATACCAACACGTAAAATTAAGAAAGGAAAGGAAAGGAAATTGTGTTTAGCTCACAATTAGTGGAGGTTTCCATCCATACTCCACTGGCTCCAAAACGAAGGGCGAAAGTTCAAGGTAACAGAAAACAAGGAAGAGCAGAGGAGGAGGAGCAGCTGCAGCACTATAAAGCCTCTCTTTCTTCCCTTTATGCTGACTGGGAAGACCCACGCGGGGCTGTGAAGATCCGAACTTTTCTAAAGCTCTACAAAGCTGGAAACTCATCCAAGGAAGTGAGGCGTGCATAAGCTGTCCTCAAACATTTTACACACCCTTTTTGTGTTGAGTCGCTCTAGGGTGGGTCTTTCCCAAGCCCCAGGACATGGAATTGCCAAGCTGATTCAGCCAAGCCTCTGGCATCTCAAGGTGACATAATGTATCAACCACCACAGAAGTACATATTGTTTTTGGTAGGAAAGGTAAAGAAGTTTGAAATTCAGTTATAAAAGTATCATAGTCATACTCATACTAGGGTTATCCTCATGCAGCCTTCTTTATTATCTATTTTTTACCTTCCGCTGTATGAGTACTGAAAAATAAAACCAAAAAAAATCTGAAGATACTAACTAATACTGTTCAGCTATAAAAACGAAAAAGGAATATAGTTTGACAACTTATCCTTATGACTTAAAAATTCAAATATTGTTTTCAGTGTTTTTGTCAACAGCTACTTATAACAGTTTCTCAAAATCAGTGTCTTGGTTAGCATTGATAGAGTAAGCAATTATTGTAACTATTTGGTGGTTTTCTTTTTTAAATACAAGAAAATATCTATTAATCCCTTTTAGATTTAAAAAAAAAAATTTAAGCAGTCACACAACTTGCCCAAATTCCCATAGCTGAGAAGGTCTGCAGCTGGGCTTCGATCTCTTACTGTTGGTGGGGATTACTGAGGTATACAGTGAGTCCTTGAGGGGTGAGCATCCTACTTACTGACTGATAAATGATCCCTGTGCTTTACAGAAGCAAAGTAAATGAAGTCATAAAATCAGAGCCTGTATTTGCCTCCAGGAATTGTCTCTACCCTTCAACACACAAAGAACAGTTTCAAGGGGACCTGTGAACTATTCCTAAGAAGTATCTCTATATTTATTTAGATAATTGGATGAAACCCTTAATTTTCATGCCATATATTGAGTAGATAATTTAGTCTCTAAAACTATAAAGCTAGGCATTAGACATTAACTAGTTTAATTGAAATAGAAATTTATTAAGCCTACAATTTAGGATTGTCATAAAATGTTAGCTATAAAGGGGTTCACCTATGCTCCTAGGTTATGGAGTAATTGACCCATTTGAATGAAATTAGTTAGCATGATCCTTCTCAAGACTGTATTCAAAATTATCATATAGTATTATTCAAGTGATAATGCTGCTCTATTTTTTGATTATTCATTTTCTTGTCAAGTAATTGCATACTTTATCCAACTGATTAAACAATCTATAACCAGTGGGCTACAAAAAAGATGATTTTAGCTCTTTCTAGTCACTGCTTTTGACCTTGCTGTTGAATTTCATTTTTCCTCTTATTTCTAAAGTATATTTTTAGAAAATTCATGGATAGAAATTTATTTTGATTTCCATAAACTTCAGTCTAGTTTATTTTATTTTAAAATTTCAATCCCATACCCAGTTTAGAGCTTTGCCACTCCCAACTCCTTCATCCCTTCTTTTCTTCACTGTATGTTATCTATGTTTGTGTTCACTTGACCCTGGATATAAAAATATTGTAGTGTGGGGTACCTTAATGCCTACACTCCTAGAAAAGTAAAGATGTTTATTAAGCTATCAGTCTCCTTGTTCTATGATACCACAATATCAATGTTTGGTTCTTCTAGAGTCCAATGTTTTGCTTGCGAGCTCTATTACATGATTCAGATTAGGAGAGATACAAAGCTTTAATCATCTTCTTCCTTGGACAATATCCTACTATTGTATAAATACATGACAAGAAGAGGAGGAGAAAGACACAAGGGAAGTAAAGATTGGGTTAGCAGTTTGAGTTTAGTCATGCCTTAATATATTCCACAGGATATCTCTCCGCATCTACTACAATTATTTTTTTTTATTTGTTGTTTGTTGGAGCTAGTTTCTGGTAATTACCTTGGTAAGCTATTTGCACACTAACTTTCAGACCTGCTTATTAGTTCTCATCCAATCTTATGAATAAAGTATATTTGACGTCTTATTACATTAAGATCTATCACTAACAAAATTTTTGAATGCTATGGGGATATATTGGTCAAAGGACATATTTCAGTTAGCAAATAGGAACGAGTTCAAGAGAACTAGTGTACATTTTGTGTATTTAAAAATCACCAAAAGAGTAGGTTTAATGTGTTCTCACCATAAAATTATAAATCTGTGAGGTAATGCATATGTTAGTGAACTTGATTTAGCAGATTCTATAGTGTATACATATGTCAAAACATGAATGTAGGTAAATTGAATGTAGGTAAAGCTCCAACAAATATGCAATGGTCTACTTTATAACACATTCATATAGTATGAATTCTATAGTATACACTCTAGAATATTCTATAGTGCATACATATGTCAAAACATCATGTCATACTCTATAAATATAAATGGCTTTCATTTATCAAGTAAAAAAACATAAATACTGTTGTCCGTACAATTACACATTCTATTTTTAATTTAACATGTTTTCTTTATATAATTAAAAATGAACCCAAACTACTACCAAATATTTGCATAATGTTTTACTGTATGAATGTGTTATAAAGTAGACCATTGCATATTTGTTGGAGCTTTACCTACATTCAATTCTCCAACTATTATAAAGATGATGGAAGTGAAAATTTTGTAATTAAATTTTTGTGTGCATATTTGACTGCTTTGTTACAAAAATGTATTTCAAAGAAATCACTGGACTTTACTGATATTTGTGTTTGAAGAATGTTATTATGTATATATCATGAAATTATCCTCCAGAAAATGTTCACCTTATCAGAGGAATGTATAATATGAGCTTTCAAAAGAGAACTTGAAAAATAGAAGGAAAAGTAATATACCACTTTAGCTTTAATTTTAATTTCTTTAATTAATAGTTTAAGTATCTTTATAATTCCTTTTTTGTTATTCATTATGTCCTAAATGAAATACATTTTATATTTTAAAGTTTTATCATAAATTATTCTATGAAGTTTTCATGAAATGCTCTATATCCTCTCCATATTTATTTCACTCATTTAAAAATTACTGAACCTGCATATTTGTGTCTTTTTTTCCTCAATGACAATTATCTAAATGGCTTTCACTAGGTCAATTTTAATTTATTTAATTTTATGTATTTATTTATTTACTTGATACTGGGTCCCACTAAGCAATTCATATTTGTGGTGATCCTCCTGTCTCAGCTTCCCCAGCACTGGGGTTGCAGGCTCAGACCAGCATGGGTGGGTTCTTGGAGCCAGCATAGCATGCAGTACTGGGGATCAAACTCGTGTCCTTGCTCTTTTCAGGAAGATGCTTACACTGCCGAGCTATCTCCCCAGCCCAGTTAATTTTCTGATTATAAGGAATTAATTGAAGAATTTTTTACAGTCTCTATAAGTTTGCTACATTAAGTTCAGATACTATTAAAAAATTAGACATTAATGTTTAGGACACAATTTATGCCATGGGTATTTCAAGATAAATTATTGTTTTACAAATTTTAGGAATTAATCTAATTATTTCTATAATATATAGGTATACATGTGTGCTTATAAATATTTTGTCTATCAAATTCTGGAAGGTTTTTTTTTTTGTATTTTAGGGAAGGGTCAACAGGGTGTTCAGGTTCTCACTACTAGACTGGACTTCTAGTGATCTGCCTGTTTACAGCCTCCCAAGAGCTGGGATTTCAGGTGCATGCTACCACACCCAGTCTCAATTGCCGTCTCAGTGTGCCCCGGGTGCAGGGCTGGCACAGTAGCCCTGGGGATCGAATCTCCAGCCCTTGCATAATCCACTGAGCTATTTGGCTGGCCCTCTGGAAGTTTTTAATGTAATTATTAATAGCGCATTCGTAGGTGCTTATCTTCAATCTCGTCTAAGTATTTCACTTAATTTCATATTTGTATATCATGACATGTTTTCTGTATTCATGTGCTTAGGCATCTGTACCTATCTACTCAGTATAAATGTGTCTTGTATAAGGTGCCTTTTTATATTCTCTGACAAGATCTTGAGAGCTTGTTTGGAGGTTCTAGCAGGAGGGCACAGCTACTTGTATACCTGTGAGGGACGAACGGTTCTCCTCTGTCCTGGGTGTTTCCTTACTTGTAGATAGCAGAGACTATCATAATATTTTTTCTGTATAAATAAGTCAATTCTTTTACTTATCAGTTTATTTTTGTGCATTTTTCTTTGTTTTTGTAGCTCTTAACTTTTGCTGGGATCTATCAATATAAACCTGTACGAAATATCCAGCACAGTGAACTTTTTCCAACTGAACACACAGAAAATATTTATTCCCTCTTCTTAAAATTCTATAATAATTTATTGTCTATTTTGTTTGTTTTGGAATGTTATATTTTTTAAAGCAATACCTATAGTTATTTACTTAGAAAATTTCTTCACATATTCTTGTTCTTAGGCATTTTTATATTTTGTTTCATCCTGTTTTGGGGTTTTCATCTGTATGCTGAATAAAGACAATGCTTGTTCTCATATCTTTGATTAAAGTGTCTACTAATTCAAGCAAAATTTTCCTATATTACTCTAATTTAGATTTCAGATGTAGCACATATAAAATAGAATATTATAGATGAACATATGTATGTGCACATGTACACATTTTGAAAGAAAATGCTGTTTTAACTGTTGCCTACACATAATTCTATATTTCAACATTAATCCAGATTAAGTATTGTTATTGAATTATAATAAGGCAAAATAACAAATTTTCTTTTTGATAAGAAACTTTTGCTTCTAAAATATTGTTTTACCTATAAAGTTGAAATATTCAGAATGGAAGATCAAATCCTGAACTATTAAAACATTTTAAGCAATTGTCGAAATTTCAGGATGGTTGCCATCTCATGCAACTGACATGAGGTTGACAATCTGGAACTAGTGCAGACTGACTGCTGCTGGTGCCGGGAACCTGAGTACTAGCCAGATGTCATACTGATCGCTAGCAAGATGTCACTCTATTATACTAGATTATCTACCTCATCTTCTGCACATTATTCTACTGTACAGAGCAGGGAACACTAGTGCTGGACTCCCCTTTGATCTTTGAGCTACACTATGGGGATGTTAAACAATGTCAAAAGACACAGTAAACCTAATTTCTCACACATAGATACCTGGGAAGAGCCACTGTGCTGCCCTCTCTCTCAGAAATATGCACGATGAGGGTACAGAAAGATGCAGACAGCAGCACTCACCCTATCTGGTCATGTATCATGAAGACCTTTGTGAAAGAGGACATCCAGCACTGTTAAAGAAGTACAACACGCTTCTGTGTGATAGAGGCATTGGCTGGAGGGGCTCTTTCCTCAGCCTCAAAAACCAAGATAGTAAAGTCTTACAGGGAGCACGGAAGGAATTATTGTGTGCATGGAAAGAGGGTAGATCAACACGTTTGAAATAAACATCTTAATTTAATTGCTTGGTAAAAATAAGGCAAAGTGATAATTCAACCCTGAATTATATAATTCGAAGAGCAATTTCATTATCAAGAACAGTTTTCACTTCAGTCTCATTCTTCAAACAAAATCAAAATACTGTACGTAAAGTTAAATCAATAACCTGATCTATGAGTCATCTAACTGAACCCACAGATGTTCCCAAACATTTAATCAAAGGCAGTGACTCTTGGATCAATAAATCATGACAATATCTTACATTTGTTAGTAGCTATTTTCTCACACAAGTAAAGTGACACAATAATAGCAAAAAGTAGTGTAATAGCTGTACATAAGAATTTTAACACTTTTTATAAAAGATGGTGTTTTCAAAAATATTCTTGAGGAAAATATGGAACATTTTGAAGAAATATCAAAATTTAAAACATCTGTATTATAGAAAAATAAAGGGCTGCTCCTTTTGAAACTTCTGCAAGCAATTTAAATGGATTCTGCGCCTGAATATATAAGAGTAAAACAATTTGGGGTGATATTTAAATAATGTAATTTTCTAATTATATTACTTATTGTAGCAAAATTATAATGAGAGAGGACTTTGCAGTGGAGCTATGCAAGGTGGGAACAAAAAATACAGTTAATGGTCACATTTTTCAAAAAAGAATCTATTACTGTAAAAGTCCGTGCCATTAATCCCTCCTGCTCTGAACACTTTTACCGGGTGCCGTCGTTCTTGTTATTCCTGAAGCAGTTCACTAAGGCCTTCAGTTGTGCTGTTGGGGGTGCTTAGATGTCCTGAACTGGCTTCCACAGTCGCTTTGATTTGGAGAGAAGTTAGAGTGGTGCCAGTGCCAGGTCAGGGTGGACGAGGGCACATTGCAATGTTTTCACGAGCCTGTCTGTCTGCTGGATGGCCCTCCACAGCAGTACTCACCAAATTTTGATCATATTCATCACTTATGAAAGAGTTCAGAACAGCTAAGGAAAGTGGAAAAAATTGCAGGGATAAGTACATTTGAAAAAAGGAATATTTTGACATGTATTTTACTATAAAACTTAAATAATTTAAACATCAATGTATATTCCAACCATTCTTTGTACATGTTTTTTATCTTCTTAGTTCTACCATCTTGCCTACCAAGAGAATAAGAAAACAAATATTGGTGATTTAAATAAAGTAGAAATTACCAGTTTTAATGTTGAAGGCAACTTTTTCATTATGTTGATATAAAATATCAACTTGTAAATAAGCACACGGACTAATAATACTAAATTTCTGAATCAAATGGTTTTTAAAACTCCTTTTGTGCTATTTCTACATTAATTCATATATGAAAGACTTAAGAAAATAGATGAACAATGAGTTTTGAAGGAGATTCTAGACTTCTGTAATGCTCTGCAGAAGCCATCACTAGGCATTCACGCCAATGCACTGAGATGAGGAAACCGGCATAGTTGGATACATTTTGCATCATATTTATGGACAATGCTTTATCTGCTGTATATTTTGAAGAAAAAAACTCAATTTCCTTTAAAGTTCGCTATTTTTCTACTTAGGAACATGTATCAGAGAGCTGAAAATGCTGGTATCTTCAGGCTGAACACATTTAATCTATCTAAAGAGTAATATTTTATAGCAAAATATTTCAGTCATTGTATTTTTTTCAGTGCCATTAGAAGAGATGTATTTCTTTTCTAAACAAGAACAAATTTAAAAACATGTATTGCCAAAAAAACCTTTTTATCATCATATATTTTAAGACATTCACTTTGTAGTTTTTCAGCTAAGCATTAAACTATTAAATTCACTTTAAAGATTGTTTCTTGGGCCAGCAAGATAGCTGAGGCTAGTTTAGGCAAGGACAGGGACCATGGTTCAATCCCTGGCACTGCATGCCCCGCCAGACCTGCCCCTGGGACAGGCTGGGCTGGCCACAAAAATCAATCAATCAATCAATCAATCAATCAATAAAAATGAGATTTTTTTCTTTACTGCAGTCACCACTAATACATTCTCATAAATTCATGCAGCATGTATAAAATACTTAAAATACAATCTGAGATAAAACAGTTTTAGGGTTATATAAGTAATGTAAAAGTATATTATTTTGAACTCAAATTAAAGAGGTATGGAATGGATGTGTCATCCTTCCTTCCCCCTTGAAGTAATGGCTCCCATAGTAAATCTAATAAGAATGGTTTTATATGTTGTGAAATTGAGGTCCAACAGTGTCAAGACAGAAGGTCATCGGAAAAAAAAAATTATTGGACCAGAAAGGACAGGAACTTGAAAATTTCTCTTGCTATCACTGTGACTCTATGAAAACATGATAGAAAATGATGTTAGATGCTGACAGCTTCCTTGTGATTCAAAATTGTGAAGGTTCCCAATATATATAAAGTTTAGGACATGCATTTTTGTGTCCTTTTCTTTAATTAGGCAGTTTTTCTTAATTATTTATATATATTTACATTAATTTGCTATTTGACAACATTCTGCTTTCCCAAATGGTTTAAAATTAGTGTTAGGCTCCATTGATATCATTTAGGTGAATTTAAGAGGAAGGAAAAAGTAGGAAGAGTTACCAATATGAAGCGGGAGAAAAGGTCAATAAGTAGTTTCAGTAACATAATTATTGCAGTAAAAGAGAATTATTGCCTTTTACAGTTTTAAAGATTAACAGTATAGGGCCAGGGAGATAGCTCCATGGTCTAAGCACCTGCCTGGCAAATGTAAGGACCCGGGTTCAATCCCTAGTACCACATGCCGTGCCAACTCTGGAATCCCAGAATTACTGTGCTGGCCACTGAAATGGGGTATGGTGGTGCATACCTGTATTCCAGAGACAGGAAGATTACTATGAGTCTGAGCTGCATAGCGAGACCCTATACCAAGTAAATAAAATTTTTTAAAAAAGATTAGCAATATATTGTATTATGGTAAGAAAGCACGCATTTCTATTTAGTTTAGAGGACAATATAGACACTTTTATATTGTAAGAGCTTTTGTTGTAAATATCTCCATTTTTTGTGTGTTTAGTTTATAAATTTTGTGTCCTATTATAAAATAGGAAACTTCTGACTTCCTAAAGAGGACAGTGAAGCCTTATGTTACTTTGAAAAGGTTATTTCTATATCCAGATAGTGTTTCGTACACTTTTCCTTTGGAATATTTTGGATACACTCAGAAAAACATGTTTATTTTTCACCTACGTTTTAGTGAAGTCTATGTACTAACAATGAGCATACAACCTAACTGGGAAATAGAATGCTAGGAGACAGCCCAACAAAAGTACTGGTTCCTAAGCCGGGCGTGGTGGCGCATGCCTGTAATCCCAGCACTCGGGAGGCTGAGGCAGGAGGATTGTTGTGAGTTCGAGACCAGCCTGAGCTACAAAGTGAGCTTAAGGCCAGCCTGAACTGCATAGTGAGACCCTGTCTCAAAAAGACAAAAAAAAAAAAGTACTGGTTCCTAGCAGAAGACAATGTAATAATGACTTCAAATCTCAGGAGATATTTTATTTTCAACTTGGAAAATAAACTGATGAGGAGGAAAACTATGATAGCATGCACAAGACAATTTCAAGTTAACACATTTTAAAAGTATTCTAACAATCTGATTGGAAAAAATGCTTTGCGTTAAAATTTCGTATCTAAAACACAGAGAAATAAAAACTTAGATGGATTTTATCTAATATCAGCTGTTTTCTGTAAGATAGTAAGGAAAGAATGTTGTGTTTATTTGCAAGGATTTTCTAAGTGTACATAATGTAGTAAGGAATAACCATGAGGGCATGAAAAATATACCCTAAAATCTGTTCACTTGGGATGTTTAATAATATTGCATCCTAAGACTGATCTGGAGGGGGAAGGAAAATGATCTGCAGCTCTTCCTTGATTAAACTGTTGGACAGAGATTTAAATGGGGTCAATATTTGGAACAAAAGGAATGATTGGTGTGTGGGTAAATCCCAGCCTGTGTATTTCAGATCTTCTGAGTATTGGAAACACCTTATAGCTCTCATGGGTGAGGAACCTGGTAAATCTCATATTTCTAGAGTTAGCAGAGGGACATGGCCTACTCTGTGGATGTTCTGCTGCAGGTTTCAGGTTGTAGGGCACTGGGATTCATGCCATTAGGTAGCCTCACAGTTGAACCAGGACCATAGCGGGATATTCTGTGGTCCCCTCTCTGTGGGTGCAGAGGAGCTAGAGCATTCACAGAAGCTGCAGAGAGAGACCTCTGCTTGGCCATGTTCACTCAAGGGACAGGATGCAATGTGGTACTTTGTATCCAAGGATTCAAAGAATAGTTTGTGTCTTGTAAGCTCTATTTTGGGAAGATACTGGACAATGAACTAAGAAAGAAACCAGAAAAGAGGCATCCATGAGGCACAGTAAGGGACCCCAAAGTGAGCACTTTCTAGGGCCCACAGCTCTGCAGTCAACATGAGAAAAGACCGTCAGGTGTGGCAGAACAGTTTCAAGAGGGAAAAAGGAGACTGCTGCCTGGCACTTGGAAGAACTGTGCTTTGAAATGTCCATTGGCACATGTTAACCACAAAGCACAGATGACGGAGATGAGCAATAAGTAATTCCAGAGGAAAAAAAACTAGAGAAAGAAATCAAATCCCATTGCATAGTCAAAGATACAAACTTCTAACAATTTCGCTATTAATAGAATGGGTAGCTGTGGAAGTGATCTGGATATAGGGTAGAGCTTTATGTTCAAAAGTGCTCAGTCGTTCATAATAGGTTAACTATACAGTATATAAACATATTTATAGAGGTGTATTATCTAGAAATGAAGAATTAATGTCAGAAGAAATACCAATGTTACTTAGTATATAAAGTGAAACTAATGGCTACAGAACTGTAGAGGTTACTATTTTTGATGTGTATTTTTCATATTATTCAATACTGTAAAATATGTGATTTATTTTTTTAAGTGACAATAATTTTTAAATATAAAATAATATTTGTGCTTTTAAAATCCATTTATTTCACATTGCTTTCTTGTGGATCCCATCCAGTTCTTTTTTTAAAAAGAAAATTATTTGTTTATTGATTTGGTACAGGCTCTGGCTACCCAGCTCAGTCTCCTAGTGATCCTCCTGTATCAGCCTCTCCAGAGCTGGGAGCACAGGCATGAGCCCCACATCCTGTTTCGAGGCCAGCATGGTGCACCCAAGGTTCTGGAGCTGACACAGCCTTTGGTACCAGGGATCAAACCCAGGTCCTTGCACTTGCCAGGCAGTTGCTTTGACCATGGAGCTAACTCTCCAGCCCTTCCATTCAGTTCTCATCATAATGCAATTATTAATCCAATACATTTGCTAAAATGTATTGTCCTCTTCAGGCTTTTCAGGTAGGGATTTGAACCTCAGAGATCTCAAACAGTTTGCTTTAAGGTTATGCTTCCATAAGTGGCACAGGAAGTATGGATAGAGTATTCTTCAGGTCTAGTGTGTCATTCATATAGGTTGCTGTTAATTAAGACTTTGGTTGCTAATTAATTATGCTTTCTATAAAATGATTTATTATTATTTATTTATTTATTTATTTATTTAGTCTTTCTGAGACAGGGTCTCACTATGCAGTTCAGGCTGGCCTTAAGCTCACTTTGTAGTTCAGGCTGGTCTCGAACTCACAACAATCTTCCTGCCTCAGCTTCCCGAGTGCTGGGATTACAGGCATGCACCAAAAATGATTTATTTTACTGAAAAAGATTTTTACTGACATTGTTTTTCTCCATTGCGAAAATTTTTGAATATGTTATGCTAAACCAGCTAAAAGAACTTACTCACTTAGTGATTCTTATTTAAATTGTTAAAAACATTGAAAACTCTTGAGTGAATCTAATATAGTTCGATGAATTTATAAGGAGAGTTTATATGAATTTTCAGTTGCTGACAATTTAATATATTTTATCACTGAGTTGTAGGAAATACCTGTTTGTGGTAACTTAAAAAAACAAAGGGAAATGAGCTGTCCCTGTGGAGATCTGACACAAGAATAGCTCTCTCTTGTCCTGCCATATTAGCATCCAGGTTGCTCTGGGCCAGGTCTCCGCTCTGCTTTGCAGCACCTCGGATTCAGCCCCAAAGACTTGGAGGAGTTCTGGGACCAAGTGGCCTTAGTAAAAGACAACGTATGCTCTTGGATCATATATCCATTGTGTTAATTTCCTTTTATTCAATCTTGATAAGAGTGATAAATTAAGGGGTTCAGAGCTGATGGGCACTGCATAAATTCAGCATACAAATGGGGGGAGAGGAGTTGATTTCTTTTGCACAGAAGAGCAGGAACACAGAAAAACTGTTGCAGTGTGAGTTTTCTTTCCTCTTGCATAGAAAAGATATGCTGTGGAAGAAACAATATTTAAACAAAGCTTTCAACATAAATATAAAAGACAAAAAAGTATGTCTATATTTGATATATGTGGAATTAATCACCAAACTTTCTCTACTTAGGAAATCTCTTCTGTCTTGTTCCTTTCTGGAGCTCTTTTTTTTTTTTTTTTTTTTTTTTTTGGTTTGGAAATCTGCTAATTCTTTCCTACCTAGACAGTTCCAAATCAGGTCATATTTTTTCAGTGTGGGATATAAATATTATCATAACTGTAAACAATTCTGTCTTTTGAGATTATTCAAAGTTCATATTTTAATATGCAGAAACTTTATCAACTTGCATTTCAATAACTTTAGCTTTCCAGTTTTTTGGAGATTTAGGAGCTGCTAGAGTTATGACCTCTATTTCATGTGTAAATATTTCTAGTAATAACTTCTCTTTTTACCAAGATGGGGCACTCTCTGAGTTATTTTCCCCAACTTGTGTGCTCTGTTCTTATTTTGCTGCTTTGGTAAGTATCCCAACAATGACAGTGGTTGTGAGTAAGAATGATGGAATTTAGCCATTTAGCTATTTCATCACATTTATATATTTTATGTGTACAAAAGAAGGAAAGTCAGTGACATAGGTCTCATTTTGATTTGGATATTTTGTCAAAACTTTTATTGAGATTTTATGCTAGTCATTATTCCCATACATCCAATCTGATAGTTTGTTATGAATTCTGCCAACCAGTTTTTAAAAAGTCACTTGTCCAACACACATTTGAGTAATGACAGAAGGAAAGGCCGAGTACAGTTGGATAAACAGAGGGCAACAAGCTATTGGATGAAGCAGTAGGCAATAAACACAGGCAAACTTATGTGAAAATAATTGAAGATGACAATTTTAATCATGCTTTGGAGGAAATAGTAACTTTTTTTTTTTTTTTTTCAGAAGCGGGGATTGAACTCAGGCTGCCGTGCTTGCCAGGGAAGCACTTATTCTACTGAGCCATCTCCCTGGCCCTGAAATATTAACTCTCAAGCTATCTAAATTTATTAAAGAACATTTGTTTCCACAAATAGTATTGTGAACAGATGTCTCCTTTGTTCTCTGTACTAATTCCTTAAGGTTGGTAGAAGAAGGATTTCTACAGACTTCCTCAGCAATGGAAGCATAAAAACAACAGAAATTTATTCTCTCGTGATTTGGTAGCTGTAAGTCAGGAACACACTGTCATCAGCGTCGTGCTTCTTCAAATTCTTTCTGAGAAAGAATCCCTGCTCCTCTCTTCCCAGCTTGCTAGTTATGATAGCCCTTAGCATTCTTGTCTTACAGTTGTGTAGCTACAATTTCTGACTTTTTTTCATATTGATTTCTTCCCTCTGTATACATCTGTGTCTTTACATGGCTTTCTTATAAGGACACCAGCCATACTGTAGAGGGACAAGCATGATGTGGTGTGACCTGACCTTAACAAATTTCTGTTTCCAAATAAGGCAACATTCAGATATGACTATGACATTGTGTAAGAAAATATTTCACCCAAGGGCAGGGGTATAGCACAGCGGCTTAAGCAGCTGCTTGACAAGTGCAAGGTCCTGAGTTCCATCCCTAGGACTATGAAAAAAATAAGTAGGGTCGTCTGGTGAAATAGTTCTACAGTCTAAGCGCCTGCCTGGCAAACGCAAGGATTCAAGTTTCATCCCAAGTGCCATATTCTGTGCTGGCCCTGGAATCCCGGAAGCACGTGCTGGCCACTAAAACCAGCAGTGGTGGCGCATGCCCGTAATCCCGGCGCTGGAGAGGCTGAGCCAGGAGGATCGCTATGAGTTTGAATTGTGTAGAGATACCCTGTACTAAATTAATTAATTAAAACAACAACAACAACAACAACAAAAAGAAAACATTTCACCCAGTAAAATTTTATTCAAGGTGTAAAAATTATTTTAACTGTAATCATAAACTAATTGTAATTTTTGAGAGCTTGCTTGGAGGTTCCAGC
This sequence comes from Ctenomys sociabilis, assembly GCA_004027165.1. Lineage (NCBI taxonomy): Eukaryota > Metazoa > Chordata > Mammalia > Rodentia > Ctenomyidae > Ctenomys > Ctenomys sociabilis. Next base: position 48,607 of record PVKA01009659.1, on the reverse strand, counting down.
AGGGGAACACAGCTACTCATATACCCTTGATGGAGGAACGGTCCTGCTCTATTGGGGGGTGGTCATCCTCTTTGAACGAGCACGCAGCATCATTGAGGGAGGAGGGGGACAGCTGCCTAGCCAGCCAAATCAGCCCAATCAACCCTGGCGATCAGTGGGGTGACAGAGGTCGCAGCCAGATCGCCCTCACATCCCATAATTTTTTATTTGAAAGTGGTACTAAGTTTCTTTTAGTAGAAATTGCTTATCTGTTGAATTGGATAGACTCATGTTCTAATTTCTTTTCCTTCCTTCTTGATTTTGGAATAATAAGTTGTCCTCCTCTGTAAAACACAGACACAGTGGTAGCTGTTTGGATGATGTCAGGTGAAGTGATTTACTTATCCACCTCCCCAGTGATGAGTAGATGCTTGGAGGGTAGACACGGATAGATTTTTTTTTTGTGAATATGTATTTGCAATATATAATGAGTGCACTCTACTTGGGGAATTGGTACAGTAAAGCACTACATCTTAACCATTTTTACTTCCCCTTCCCCTTCCACTCTCCATGCAAATGAAGAACTAAGATAACAAACGTACGTGTTATGGTTTATATCTAGCACTAAGAGGTGGCCTTCTGAACACAGCTGGCCCCTGGAGGTGCCGGCCTCACCAGTGGATTCATCTGCTGCTGGAGCTCAGCGTCAGGGTGTGCTGCGGAGCTGGGGTCTGGCGGGAGCAGCGGCTCCCTGGATGGGCCTGGGGCCCTGGCGCCCATCCGCCTCCCTTTCCTCCTCCTGACCGGAGCATGGCGTGAGCACCCCTCTCCTGGGCAACCTGCTTCTGCATTTCAGTAGGCCAGTCACTGTCTGAAACTTCTGAAACTGTGAGCAACAAAACATCTCCGGCTTTAAATTGTGGGAATCGGGTATTCTGCTCCAGTGAAGATAGAGTAATCAAGATAATATTAAAGAAATATTCTCATGTTTATTTGAGGAAGGCAGTATAATATGATAAATGTATTTTGACTGTTTTTTGCTATAAGTAGGCTGAAAGTTTACATTTTCTGTAAGAAAAATACTATGCTAGTAAATCCTATGTCGTTAGAGTAGGGAATAACTGCCGTGCAGAAAACACTAAGTCCTGAAGCACTGGCCTGAGCACCGAAACGCCCACTACTGAGTCCTTGACCTCACCCTCCGGCGATGATCAGACATCAATCTTGCACTTCATATTCATTCTTCATTTGTCTGTAATGAGGAATTTGTGTCACCTGGAGAAAGACTTTCCAAAAAGTGCAAGTCATTCGCTGATGGTGTTTCTCCTTTGCTGAGTGAGGCTCTTTGGAGCAGCATCCTATTGCACTAAAGACATTTCTTCTAACTTCATCCAATTGCTAGGCAGTCTCTTTCTTTCTTTCTTTCTTTCTTTCTTTTTTTTTTTTTTTGAAACAGGGTCTCACTATGCAGTTCAGGCTGGCCTTAAGCTCACTTGTAGCTCAGGCTGGTCTCGAACTCACAACAATCTTCCTGCATCAGCCTCCCAAGTGCTGGAATTATAGGCATGTGCCACCATGCCTGGCTGCAGTCTCTTTCTGTCTCTTTCTCTATGTCTCTGTCTCTGTCTGTCTGTCTGTCTGTCTGTCTCTCTCTCTATTTATTATGAGTGTATCCTGTCTAGCATGTCATGTCAATCCATTCAGATTCCATATACCTTCTTTGGTGAGCACTGTCTACTGAGGTCCTCACCTCTCTCTCCATTTTAACCTGACCCAGTTTAACTCTCTGATGTCATGTAGCTGAATTTTACCATGGAGTCTCATTGTGTTGTCTTGTTTCTGGTCACATCCACCAAGAATTCTTTTTTTTTTTGTATTTTAGGGAGGGGTCTACAACGTGTTCAGGGTCTCACTACTAGATCATACAGTGCTCTGCCTGTTTACAGCCTCCCAAGAGCTGGGATTATGGGCACATGCCACCACACCCAGTCTCAATTGCCATCTTAGTGTGCCCTAGGGGCGGGGCCTGAATAGTAAGCCTGGGGATCTAATCACTGGCGCTTGAGCCTGCTTGTAGGCACTGTAATCCACTGAGCTATTTGGCTGGCCCTCAGCAAGATAATTTTGTGTATTTTATTTATTTTTTTAATTTTTTTGTGGTACAAGGGATTGTACTGAGGATCTTGTGCTTGCCAGGTAGGGGCTTATGCTGCTGAGCTATCTCCCTAGCCATCAGCAAGAAAATTTTCATCTTCCATTATATCTAAAGAAAATCTGAAGTAGATACAGTGAGTTATGTAATGCATTCATACTTTTATTTGTCTATATGACTTTCAATCAAAGGTTTGCTTGACTTAGTACTACAATATTATTTATTTAGTGATAATGACTTTAATATTCTATAAACTTCAGTTTATTTCTTGAGTTCTGTTTTCCACAAGTATGCTGAGATATGCATATGTTCATTGCCTACAGGTTAATTCTAAAGGGGTATAGAAATGTAAAGGATATGAATATGCCATTTCAACTTCTTTCATTTTTATGTTTTAAAAGTATTTTAGTACAGAGTCTCACTACACAGCTTGGAATCGTAGTGATCCTCCTGTTTTCAGCCTCCCAAGCTCCAGTATTATATGTGTGCACCACCATGCCTGGATTCAGTCAGCATCTCAGTGTGCCCAGGGGTGGGGCCCACACAGGATATGAAGCTGGAGAAACAAGCTCTGGTCTCTGCTCTTGCATGAGCAGGCGCTTTCATCCACCGAGTTATTTGGCTGGCCCTCATTGCAACTTCTAGACCTCTCTTAATGCACTTTTTTAAGATTTTTTTTTTTGAGGGGGAACGTTTTCATATACATAAATTTTTGACTAAGATAGTCCATTTATCAAAATATAAAACAAAATAATAGTATATATAAAAATGCATTTTGAAGTACTGTGACTAAAATTCTCAGTCTTAACTTTTCCATTTGAAAAGGGCATGTTCAGTTTTATATTTTGCTGTTTATATTTTGTACAGTTATGATTTGGGCATATGTGAGGAAAAAAAGGCAACTGTTTTCAAAAGCGTGTTCCAAGAATGTTACATATGTAACACACTTCCGTGAGGTATTTGAGTAATAAAATTCATGACAGCTATTTCTAAAAACCCAAAACTCCTCAGTAGAATAAGTGCTTGACTTTGAAGTTCGGGGTCCTAAGTTCAATCCCCAGTACTGCAAAAATAAAATAAAATAAAAAAACCAAAACAACAAAACAAAACAAATGCCTTTGTATGTTACATCAAAAGAAATGGTGAAATTCTAATATATGTGTAACGCATAATGAAATAACCTACTTCAATGGAAACTAAGGTTTATTCAGTAGAAAGGAAGAAAAATTCTATGTGGTTGAGAAGGTATTTCAGCTGCAAAAAGGAAGCTGTGGCACAGTTCAAATAACCTATGTGAAACCTATCTCTCTCAGAGTTATGAAATAATAGGCAACTGTATTTGGGAAGAAAAAGTTGTCATTTGCCATTGGGCTGTTTTGATTCATAATTAAAAGGATAAACTGTAAGAGTTGATAAGAAAACTATAGACAATGTTCTGAATATAAGATGTAATCTTTTTTCTAAAATGTTAGAAATATCATTTAAGCCAGGTTCCATCCCTGAAACCACATGCTGTGCCCCCCCCCCAGGCGGTGACCGAGCCATGGCGCGGTGGTTCGAGCCTGTAATCCCAGGGCTGGCGAGGCTACTACAGGAGGATCACTACAAATTCGAGCTGCATAGTGAGACCCTGCACAAAAAAAAAAAAAAAAAAAAGAAAGAAAGAAACATCATTTAGTGAGGAATACTTAAATGTGAACTAAATGATTTGAGAAGAGTCATGCACATAGACCAAATACATAATCTTATTTTTGCTATGATTTTTTTTCTTGGAACATGTCATTCCAATGATTACTTTTTCTAGCTATACACAGAACTTGAATAGTTGAGACGCAGCAGCAGAACATCTATTATAACTTTGTTTAATAAATTTAGGACAGAGTCTGCAGGATCTATAGCATTACATAGATCAGACTCTTAGTGATCCTCCTGTTTTCAGTTTCCCAAGTGCTGGAATTACAGGAGCGTGCCACCATGCCCAGTCTCAATCCCAGTCCCAGCACACCCTGGGGGAGGGGGCCGGCACAGCATGCCAGGGATCGAACCCCTGCTGCTTCACTTTGCCTAAGCAGGTGCTTTAGTCCACTGTGCTGTCTGGGTGGCCTTATTATAACCTCTTGGAATATTATTCTTGAACTACTGATATGATCAGAATGTGTGTTTCCTTTTGACAGTCATGTTTCAATCCTAATCCTCAAAGTGATGTATTAGGGGATGGGATTAGATTATGAAGCAGAGCCCCTAAAAATGGGTGGGCAGCTTACACAAGAATCCTCTTCCCCCTGCCCCAAAAGGTGTCTCAACTTTTCATCATGTGAGGATATGACAAGAAGGTGCCAATCGCCAGACGTTGAAATTGCAGACTCACGGATCCCTGACTTGTAAGTGTCCAGAGCTGTGAGAAATGCTATAGAGGCTATTCCACCTCTGGTTTTCTGTTAAAATTTCTCCTCATACAAAAATACAATCAAAGTTACCTCATTACTTGTCTATCTTCTAGGTTATCTATACTAATAATACCTGAGTTTAGATTCTGAGGTATGGAATCACATATCAGCATATACTTCCAACTTACCTTTAGAGTGATGGAAACAGTTTTACTCAGTAACATCCATCCATTCATTATTCATTAATATATTCCCGAATGCTCTACCAGGTATGAGGAGAGCATTTTTATTTTTTTTTTTTTTTGCTTTCCCAAATACATTATACATTATTCCTTTTCTTGTTTTTGTCCCAGGAGAATCATCTACATAGCCATATGAATGAACTCTATCCTTTGGTTTAGTCTTGGAGCAGAGAGAAAAAGTAAGAATAGTTGAGGCTCTGCTTTTTTTTTTTTTATTTACTTGGGCTGGCTGTGTCCCAAAACGGACACATCCTCCCAGATTCCAGGGAGCACTTTGTCTTTCTTGATGCTTTGGCTGTCAGTAACATACTCAGAGCTCCCAGCCCCATGATACAAAACGTCCCTGTGAGCCCCCTTGTAATTTCTACCTTCATTAAATGTTGTTTGAGACATTGTAATGTTTGAGGAGATAGGTCTGTTTACTCAGATTTGAGCATTGTGCAATGTACACATGTATGAGAACATTACATGGTGTCTCATAAATATGTACAAATTTTATGTATATTAATACTATTCATTTTTTTTTAATTCTTGAATGATCCTGAATTGGGTGTGCTATTCATTTCCTCCAGGGACCATACCAGTACTGTGATTGGTAAACTCTTCTTTAACTACAGGGAACATGGGGAAAAGAAAATAGTATAGCTGTACTCATAAGGAAAAGCTAGCCTTAAGCAGCTTCCCTGGTGAATTCTACCAAATGCCTCAAAAGGAAAGCAGGAAACATGAGGAGGCACTTAACAGGCAAAAAGACATTTTACTAAAAGAAAGGGTATGGGACAGTAACTATTTAGGCAGCTTCTGAGTCTAACTGCGAGCAGGCCATTTGCGCTGTTCCCATAGGTCCTGCTTCCGGTCTTGGCTGAACTCGTGCGGGCACTTGCTATCATATGGGTGAAAGGGTCTCCTTTCTATGTGGCCTCTTAATCCCGGGCTGGCTGACCTGGGCTCATGTGTGCAAATACGATGGATTCTAGAGCAAGGAAGGCAATGTGCAAGCTTGTCTGGTATCATTAATTCTGTTGCATTCTATTGGCCAAAAGACGTTATAGTGCCTACTCTCCCTGGGATTTGTAAAATCTTATTGCAAAGGGTAAAAGAAGAATAAAGCTATTTTGGCATATATTGCAGTTATCTAAATTCTATCTGCCTTTAGTTGTAAATGAACACAGAAATCTTTACCTGGCAAAGTGATCCAACATAATTATCTGTGGAATCAATCCAATACTATTTTTTCTTAACTTTTAAGAGTCTTGAAAATTTATGCTGAGGCTGTGGAGATAGCTCAGAGGTCTAAGTGCTTGCCTGTGAGGGAAAGATCTGGGTTCAGTCCCCAGGACTGCATGCCCAGGCATGCCATAGGAGAAGCACCATAGAGCCATGTCTCTAAGCAGAGAAACCACAAGGTAATTTTAAAACAAGTGCATGCCTTGGTGGCACATGGTGGCACATGCTCATAATCCCAGCACTGGGGAGACTGAGAGAGTAGGATCACCATGAGTCCAAGCTGCATAGTGAGACACTGTACCTAATAAACAAATAAATAAAAGAGTAAAATACATAGATTGATAGATCCACAAAAAGAAAGAATTTATTCTGTATACAAGTTGCTTATCAGGGGCTGGGGAGATGGCTCAGTGGAATAAGCACTTCCCTGGCAAGTGCAAGGGCCTGAGTTCAATCCCCGGTTCTGAAAAGAAAAAAAAAAAAAAAAACCAAGTTGCTTATCAGACATATGCCTTGGGAATATTTTTTCTTAATGGCTTTCTCATTTATTTCCTTAATGTTTTGTTTTGATAAACAGAAATCTTAAATTTTGATGAGGTTATATTGACCCATTATTTGTTACACAGTTAGTAGTTCTGTGCCCTAAGAACTCTTTGTGCACCTCAAGATTGCAAAGGTAATATCAACATGTTTTTTACTGTTGTCCCTGCTAAGTAAAAACTAATTCCTTTTTAATAGAATGTAAATAAATATTTGCTAGATCTGAGGACACAAAACAGTCCACGGCTCATATGCTAATGTGAAGACCACATTTACAGCACCAGTTCTTTTCGGTTTGGGCTGGTATCCAGACAAACTAAAAGGCAACATGATGGTACCACATTAATATTTTACAGAAGAATAAACTTTCTTTCAGATTTACTGTTTTGATCTGTCACAGCAATGCCAGTACTCTTACTTGTCTTCTCATATAAACCTGTCTTCTAATGCACAGAGTTGTTGAATGAATTTATTTCAAACACACTCAAGAATAATCATAAAATTAAAGGCCATGGATGAGCGAGAGCTTAGCCTAAATTCAGTTCATGAATAATGCTCTCCCTACCATTAGTTACATAATGGGTCAGAAATTCATTCCTGATGGATCAACTTCAAATGCCCAAGCTTACTATACTTTTGATATTGTTCAGCTATATTTATAAAAGGCAGTATCCATCCATGGAAAAAAAGAATGCTGACTATAATATTTAAAACAGAAGTAATATTTAAAACAGAAGTAATTTGTCCATACAACTTGTTAAATGGGTGACAGAATACCTAAGAATCCAAATAATAAGTGATGAGGACCACTCAGCTTCTTACTACTGCTTCTAATTCCAGCATGCTGCATGGACAAAGGAAGGAAGCAGATGATCTAGAAGCACAGTGGTAACTGAAGAAATCAGAACTGTACTCTACACGAAGCAGAGAACGTACAAGATGAGTGTCTTCCTTTCCCTTCCTCCCAGATTGCAAACTGCCTCTAGTTACTCTTGTTTACTGAGCCACGTGGCATGCCAGCTGGCTGATCTGGATATATGTTTTGTACCTGTATATACAAAATAGTTAGGATAGATATACAGCTACTTTCTCTTAATTTAATGAGAAGCAAGATTTGTACTAATAGTGTTTGGACATGATATCATGTGTCACTCTTGTACTATGAATTACCACTAGGAAGACAACAATATGCAATGTATTAATTATTGAAACTATCCTATTAATCAGTTTTGAAACTGTCTCTTTGCTATTTGTTTCTCAATAAAATTAAAAAAAAAAAAAAGAATTAAACCTGCTGCAGCTCGGAATAAAGCAGGGAATGAACAGGTAAGAAAGAGACCTGAGCTCCAATAAGCTAACAGAGGACACCTTATGCCAAGAGTTGTAATTATCCATTGCTATGTAATAAATTAGACTAAAGCTTGGTATGTAAACAAGAGGAACAAATCTTGTTCATGAATAGACAAGTTGTTCAGGGATGTGCTATACTTGATGTCAGCTGGGGTGACTTGATGTCTTGTGACATTTTGTTTATTCACTTGTCTGGAGCTTGGTGCAGATAATTAACTGGTGCTAGCTGAGGCTGTGCTGGGAACAGCCAGCTCTGTCTGTTGAGTCCGTGTGGCTGCTTGGCACACTCACACTTTGGGACCTGCTTCCAAGGGTGGGTACTCTGTGAGAGTTAGGCTGCAAGCTGTTATTTCTGATACAGTCCCAGGCACGTTTGAATTTCAAGGAGAAGCACCATAGAGCCATGTCTCTAAGCGGAGAAACCAGAAGGTAATTTTAAAACAAGGGCATTTTAGACAACACATGTTGGCTTAGGCATATTTAGAAAGTGGGTCTGACCTACCAAGAAACTCTTGGAAGTCCCAGTGATTCACTGAGCTTATACTAAATACCAGTAAAGCCACAAAGTATGTCATAAAGTTCTGACATGCAGAATCCCTAATAAAGACATTAACCAATATACTTAGTCTTCTGGTTTGTCATCTTAAGGGTAATCCCAATGAATCTCTCAGGTTGTTTTCATTATAAATGATCAAAATCATGAAATTTGAGTTTATGTTTCTTGGTTTTAAATTCATATCGTTCATCAGAGCACATTGGGCTAGAGCCATTCTACAAACATTGGCTCAGAAGATTTAAAATTAAATGACAGAAAGAATTTGCTTCTGTTCATTAATAAAATGCCTAAGTAACATTAACTGTGATCTTTAAGAAAGGCAGAAAAAGTCTTATAAAATAAGAGGATAATTCTTTTCTCTTTCTAAGGGAGGTTTTTGTTCTTGTTATGTATTCATTTAACTCATAGCTTCTTTTTTGCATATGATTTTGCTTAAAGTTATGAATCCAGGTGATATTAAGTAAGATAAATTCCTCATCTGAATAGATTTTTGATTGAGAATTTTGAACTTGAAATTTATTTATAGTTAATTCTCTTTAAAATTTTCAATGTGTTTTTAAAAATTCACCCAATATTTTGGATTAGATATTATCATGTATTTGACTTTTATGATGGTTTACTGGTCCTTCAAAGTTTTGCCTTCACTAAGCATTTTACTCCAGGGAACTGAGAGTCATTACCTATAATCCACAGATGAATTGTAGATCAGAATGTAGAAACAAATAAAAACCACTGATAGTATTGCTATTATTATTATTATTATTATTACTATTTTGCCATGAGGTATAAGTGATAGCAGTCCACATACATTGCTCACCTTAATTCTTTTTATTTTCCTTCCCTGACATAACTCTCCCTACATTCTAAATTCCCTTCTTGTCTATAAAATGGAATCTGCTTTCTAGTTACCTAGACTACTCAATTATCGTACATTTTGCTCTTTATTTATACTTTGGCTTCGCATATAAGAGAAACAGTGCAATATCTAACCGTCTGTGTCTGATTTATTGGTGTTATTCATTTGATGCATTGATTAAGGAGCCCGTGGAAAAGAATCTAGGAGCACTACAAGATTTATACATGCTTATGTGAGAGATATTAATTGAAAGATTTAAAAGGTGTGGGCCAACGGGTCAAATAAGAATCAGGAAACAGTATATTATGTCTGATGCAAGGAAAGTAGGTCTTGCCGAGTTAAGGGAACATTTAAGATATCAAATGCTTCACATGAAGCAAGTAAAATGTAGGCTGAGCCATGACCAGGGAGTATGGCAATTTGAGGCTTAGTGATTATGTTAGCAAGAGCAGTTTTGGGGGAGTAGTAGAATAAAAGTACTCGAATCAGTTTTAAGAGAGAAATTCTGGTGCCTCAGATATTTTTAAAGTTTCACTCAAATAGGTATCAAAGTGTTGAAGTCATTCATTCTACTTTAATAATGCATTATTATTTATGTTTTAGAAGGTTTAATTTTCTGTTTTATAATAATTTATTTAATAAATTAACTCATGTATTAAAGATAAAATTGTAGCACTACAGAGGTCACTGTAATTTCTTCCTATGTACAGTATTTTAAAAAATTTAGAACTTATTTTTACATGATTAAATTTTTTAGCATTTTAACATCTCATTTAACAATATTTCTTTGAAAATCTTACTTTTGTGTTAGAATGATTTCAGAATATGCCAGGAGCCCTGCTGCTCACCCTCTCTATATTTGGATTACACACATTGATGATCTCATAATTAGCTAAATTCATTAAGAAGGTTGGGCAAAATGGATTAATGATGTCTGATCTGAGGTTCCTAATATTTCAGAATATAAGACTTCAGTTTTATACTTGAATTAAAATTAAGTGTAATTTTCTTGGTATAATATTTTCTTAGTAGTTTTATTATTTTATGTTTTTTTGCCCTTTCTTTTTTTAACTAAATCTAACCCAATTTTCTCTTTTCAAGTTGCTTTCTGTCTTTTCTCTAGATGTACTTTAAGAATATTTGGCTTTGTAAGTATACAGTGTACACCTCAATGCTGCTTTTTATCTTTTAATTAATTTTAGTATAATTGGAATATTCTGGCCATATAATTTTTCATTTCAGGAAAAATTTCTGGCTCATTTCTCTTTTCACGTTCAGTCAATTCACTCTCCATTTTAGGAGACAGTGTATCATCAGTCTCTCTGTACCTACTAGCTCATTCTTGTCACTTGAATTCTTTGTCCTTTTCCTCATCGTTCAAAATAATATTATAGATTTTTTTTTTTTTTTTGCAGAACCAGGGATTGAACTCAGAACCTTGTGCTTGCCAGGGAAGCTCTTATTCTACTGAGCCATTTCTCTGAACCCCAACACTGTAGATTTTAGCTGTGGCTATTTGTCCATGCTGCTTCTGTTTAAAAACTAGAAAAGCTATTGTGTTGGTCTGGTTTGTAACACATTTCCTTTGCTCTGTCCCTTCCTTTTTCAGACCTACTAAACAGGGTAAAAAGTTAATGTCAAAGTAGTTTTCTGAAAATACCTGGGAACACTTACATTATTTAGAGCTCCTAGCCTGTGGAATGACTGTAGAAAAAACTGTCTTTTCGAAGAACATAGGCTCTAGTAATGTTCCCTCATCAGCATATAGTGTATCATCAGATACTTATTTACTATTAATGTACTTAGTACAGGATCTTACCAAACAGCTCAGACTCATAGTGATCCTCCTGACTCAGCCTCCTCAATGCTTGGATTATAGGCATACGCCACCATACCTGGTTTTGGAACAATGGGGCCAGTATAGCTTTTGGTACTGGGGATTGAACCCAGATCCTTGCTCTTGCCAGGCAGGCACTTAAACTGCCGAGTTATCTCCCCAACCCATGGTCAGATTTTTAGGTAGAAAATATATGAGCCTTAAACAGCACTCCTTTGGGGCCTGGTCTCCATTTTTTCAGATTTTTCCTCCAGTCTCTTTGATCTAACCAAGAGAAAGTTGAGTTGGAAATATATTTAGCTTAAGTTTAGATTAGATGTCTTTCTTTGCATTTGTTTCTGACAGGGGTAGAGATACTACTTATCTGGAACTAGTTTAGTCTCTTTCAGATTTGCACTCTGATATGTTCACCACTTGGGGCAAATCAAAACTGTTTCAAGAATTTAGTCAGATCAGGTGTGGTGATACAACCTGTAATCCAGCGCTAGGGAGACAGAGGCAGGAGGGTCACAGCAAGTGCAAGGCGGGGCTGGGCCTCACAGCAAGTGTAAGGCCGCCCCGAATCATAGAGCAAGCTTCTGTCTCAAAAACATATCAGAACAAACTAAAAACCCCAAACCAGACCAAGCAAAAAAAGAATGTAGGTCTCCTTTGACTATTGTCTTAATAAAAACCACCTGTTGACATATATCAAACTGATATAATTTTTTAAAAAAAACTTCTTGTGATTATGGATGACACAGACAAAGAATCTTCAGAATAATGTACAGAACTACAAGACAAACCTTGAGGGGACTTCACTGACCACATAAGAAATATAAAGTGCATGTGTTGGTATATAAGTCTTGCTCTATCTAGGTCTTAACCATCCAGCAGAAAAGTATAAAAATGAAGTATACATCGTGGGGCCATAATATTAAGCTGAGCTGTAAATGGCTGTGGTCGACAACTTCTTCAGATAACTCACTATTGTTGTGGAATGCTGGACTGTGTTGCATTGTGTCGTCGAGTTCAGGCACCTAAATTAGTTGAATGACAATGGAGTGCCCATCTCTGACAGGTGTAGACAAAGGAAGGGGTATAGAAAGGAAGAATCATGATGTGTGTGTATAGACAGTACAGCTGGGATAGATAACGCTGTGCTTCTACATAATTCTATGAGAGGCAAGATCTGCACTAATGGTGGTTGGACAGGATATTATGTCGGCTTCTAGTACTATCGTCATCCACTAGGAAAATAGTTATTGAATTTTTGATATAATTCAGGTATAAAAAATAAGATAAGTAAACAGCTACACTCTTAATTTACTGATAAGTGACATCTGCTATAATAATGTCTGTAAGTATAATATCATGTATGCACCTTGTACGATAACAAAACAGTATGAAAACAGTTTGCATTGTATTAATTTATTGAATCTGTCTTGTTAAGGTGTCTTAAAACTGTCTGATTGATATTTGTACTTCAATAAAATAAAAAATAAATTTAAAAAAAAACCTTCTTGTGATTGCTTTTTCTATTCTGAGCACTTCAAATTTTGATTTTGGAGATTAAAAGTCATTTGTACTCAACATTCAATGTTTGGGCAAAGCACCTGGGTAGGTGGAGTAAAGGCTTCAGAGTTCAAGGTCAGTCTGAAGTACCCAGAATCTATCTCAAAAGTAAAATAAACAAATGAAAAGTGGATGTAGTGAAACTGCCATTTTACAAAATATTTAAGCATTCATATAAAATATTTTCACTATAGTCATGTATTTTTTTGATGAGCCATCTCTTCCATCCACATAACTACATTGTGTGTCTTTAATGTAAATTGACTCACACAGGTCATAGATCAGATTTTAAAATTTTGATTCCTTATTTATTAAAAATCAAAATTCAGCAATTTCCTGGCAAGTACAAGTTCCTGAGTTCAATCCACGGTACCACCAAAAAAAAAGAAAAAAAAAATTCCTCTATATCCCTAACAGGCAAAGTAATTGCAATTAAACTTTGTTTTCAGAAAGAAAAAAATAAATAAATAAATAATGAAAGGCAGTGCTGGGAAGTTGTGACATGAATTAGCATAACAGTCCCAAACAGGAACTTTGGGATTTTAGTATGAGGTGGTTGATTTAAGTTTTTCCTCATGTTAGTTCTTTAAATATTTTGTGCAATTGTAAGTATTTGCTATGAGCTTTGAATGTTGTTAGCATTCATTATAGGCTCGTTGAGTCTAAATTGTGCTTTCCTCTTTGTATCAGATATTTTATGACATTCCTCACAGTTTTCATGGGGTTGGAGTAAGGGCTTATGATTATTTCCTGCTTATCCTTTGTAGGAGAAAGGGCAGTTGAGTATCAGAAAGAGAAGGCTCACAGTTCACTTCGGGACTGGATCTTCCTTTACCTCTTGGATCGACGGGGCTCTTGCAACACCATCCATCCCAGGGAGTGCTTTGGTAAAGAAAGGAAACAATACTGCGTGGGCGCCTGCCGTTCATACCGAGTGGTGAATAGCACAAAGGAAAAATATACGAAAACATTATGTGGGCTTAAATAAACTAGTAAAACAAAGTTAAGATATTGGGTAGGTAGAGTTAAACCGCAAAGTTCTTTCATCTAGGACACAGGGAAGGGACTTACAGTAACTAAAAGCAGTACAGAACAATCTTTTGATCTCCTCATTATAAAACAGACACTTTAAGCATGAGGTAAAAGATGGATATTCATGAATAAAAGGTGAAATGCAATAGTAAAACATACTTAGTTATTCGAGGAAATGCTAGAAAATAATACAGAAATGAGAAATATGTAAAACAACTATAGATATGATAAAATAGATATAGATTTAAATATACTTGTCTTAGTGATTATCTTAAATGTAAGAGAAATAAAGCTACTTATACACAAAGATTGCCATAAAGATAAAGAGATCAAAGACTCAATCGTTCTCTTTTTACAAGTAAAACTATAGATAAAAATAGATGGATGAAAAAATGAGTGTCATGAAAATACATAAATAGTAACCAAAATAAATTTGATGTAACTATAGTAATATAACACTTCAGAATGTTAATGTGGAAAGTGTTAGAGGCACTGAAGGACATTTTTATAGATAAAATAATCCTTGTAAATTTTTTTTTTTTTTTTTTTTTTTTTTTTTTAGGGAAGGATGTTCAGGGTCTCACTACTAAATAGGATTTGTAGTGATCCGCCTGTTTACAGCCTCACAAGGGCTGGGATTACAGGTGTGAGCCACCATGCCCAGTCTCAATTGCTGTCTCAGTGACCCCCAGGGCATTGAATCCCTGGCCCCTGCACCAGCTTGCATGCTCTTTAATCCGATGAGCTATTTGGCCAGACCTTTCCTTCTAAAAGTTGAGGCATAACAATTCTGAATTCATATCTAACCACTAACTTTATATCAAATTGCAAAAATTTAACGACTTAAACATATTTTTATATGTTTTGAAATGAATATTAGCAACTGTTAAGTGAAGTTCCTACAAAACCAAAAAGAATATTTAATGTAGCACAATTAACCAATTTGTATTTTATACAGAACGCGTGGGAGCAGAATGCATGTAGTTCAGGTGTAAGCAGGGAGCCCTTCCCAAATGAGCTAGGGGATAGACCTAAACAACTATATGTGCATTCTAAAGTAGTTAAATAAAAGAAAAGATGTTTGCTGGTCAGAGTGAAATTAAACCATAAAGCAACAATGAAACAAGTTTAAGACCCCCAAATGCTTAAAAATTAAGCACATACTTCAAAAAAATCTATTGGTTAAAAAAAACCACAGTGAAAATTAAGAAATACTTCTAACTGAAGGAATATAAGGGCTATAAGTAAGCAAAGAATACATATACCTATATTCTTGATTACTGCATAATCAAGCAAAGCTTGCTCGATTATTTGAGGGAATATATATGGTTAGAGAAGAAGAATGATGCATTTTTCAGCTGCCCCAGTTGTACAGTTGTTAAATATCATGTCTGTGTCTCATTCTGTATGCAGGATTGTAACTTAACAAAGATTACAACTGTATTGCTCATTCTCATAATGATTTTACAGGTGTTAAAATGAAAGCACGCACAAACACAATGGAAAGTTAGGCACTGTAGTAATAAGTGCATAAGAAATGCACGATAAATGTATACACAAGACTGCTTTTTTCATTAAAATATATTTATGTGTTGTTTTCAGCCTCAAATTAAACCTACATTCTACTCTGACTCTGTTGTTGAGGCTATGTAAGTTTTGTTTTCCACAAGCCTTTGTGAGCTGGTTTCATATTCGGTAAAACAATGGATAATTATAGAAATCTTGGAGAGAACTGATTTATAAAATATGGAGAAATTATTTATAAAAATTAATGATGGTGAATGATGATCATGTCCTTTTTATTTATTAGAAGTAACACATTAAAATTGAATAATTTGAAGGATGAGGTTTTCTATATCATATCCCTCACCATAGATAAATAATAATTAACAAATTCAGTAATATTTAGATTAGAAATCCATGAAAGGATGCCTAGCAGAGACATCTATTTTTAACTCTTACTAAAAGTAAAGATACAGAATTTAATTAAAGTAATAGAAAATTTACTGTAATAAAAGGCATTACACACACACACACACACATTAAAACCCCAAACAAGTAGTGTGGATTTTGGTAGTGGCTTTGGCATCCCTGCATACAGACATGACTGAATACTGCTCCAATCTGTCTGTCTTTCTGCTTACTTCCCAGTCAATTTATTTCCTGCCAAGTTTCTTTTTGTTTCATGGCTGTGTATATATTTTCTGATATGTGTTTCCTTAAAATGTAATTGAAAGATATGTTACACTTCTCAAGCCTCTCTCTATGAGTTTTTCTCCTAGGTATAATTACCAGCTATTCACTATTGTTGAGTTTCCTCTTTTAAGTTACTAAGGAAATACTTCTCTTTTCCTTAGCTTTCTATTTCAGTCTGCGATATGGATAACCAACAGTTTTAGGTCAGGTAACAGCATTATTTCATTTATCAGGGGCTGGGGTGAATGTTATTTTTCAAGTAGCTATTATAGAAAAGTATAGTTTTAGACCCCAAAATGCATAATGTTCTACAAAAGTTTGGTTGAGAAATGTGCTATTTTTGTCTCTTGAAGAACATTCAGCATTCTATGATTAGTCAATCATCAGAACATTCTAAAATTTTATAAAAAGATACAAAAGATCTGAGATTCACCTCAGATACTTATTAAAGTATTTCCACTATTTCTCTAGTAAAATCTGGTGCTGTCATAATGGGAGATCAAGATGTCAGTGTACCCCTTCTTAAATGTAGATGTATTTTTATAAATACTTCAGCCAGCATGGGTGGCACACTCCGGTAGTCCCAGCACTAGGGAGGCTGGAGCTGGAGGATCACTACAAGTTTGAGGCCAGCCTGGGATATGTAGTGAGTTCAGGGCCAGCCTGAACTAAATGGTGAAACCCTGTCTCAAAATAAATAAATACCCCAAAATTATTCACAAAGAGAGACTGCATGGAGATACATTTGGAATAAAATTACATGCTTACTACTGCAGATTCTTTATGGTTTATAATATGATGAAAATATCATATCAACATGAAAGTATCCATTTTTATTTCTGAGAAATATAAATTAGGTGAAAAGCTCGTTTGGGCAGTGAAAATAAGGACTTCTGCCACCTTTTCTAAAGTTCAGAAGAGAGGCCAGTACACAATGAGATTTTAGATTTGCAGTTTGGACATGTATTGATGCAGTGTACAGTCTTACACTCACTGTATTCTGAGAGTGGGTGTAACGTGGACTACAACTCAACCCAATTTCTAAAAGGCAGGCTACTGGCTTGTATTCACATGTTTTTATTTTATGGACCCTACGTTCCCTGAGGAATGATAAACTACTGTAAGCTAATCTAAAAAAAGGAAAGGGGAAAATGGTAACAAAACAGTCCTCTTGGGGTCTTCAATTGGAAGATTACCAGTAGCTCTGAGGATTTTGTCCCTCCATCAGATGTATCACTCTTCCTGTGAAGAGGTAGTTACAAGTGTGACAGGAGAGTAAAAATAACTTTCCCAATATTTTCCACTGGAAAAGTTTCCATTATAAGACACAAAGAGTTTTAGGAAAAAAGAAAATTAGCTCCATTTCAACCTTTCAAAGTGTCAACCTGAAAGTTGATTTTATGTATGTATGTATGTGCACATGTATGAGTGTGTGTCTGTCTATCTATGAAATATGATATTGGGTGCATTATTTGTTATAATTATTATAAAACTATTGCTGCAGATGTTGCTCACTGTGTTATGCTTTGGTGTCTTGAAGAAGATACAGGGAAAAGGTCACTTTGCTTTTACTTGCAGAATTTTCTCTATTCCCTCAAGCACCTTCAAACTCCATTTATCTAAAATATCACTCAGCTCTTTCCCAGAAGCAAGCACTTCTCTTGATTCTAGATCTTGGAAACTGGTGCAGTCAGCCAAAGATGCAGCGCTGCTCTTCATTGCTCCTCTTCTTACCTCTGTTCACGCTGTGCACACAGTCACACGGTATGTTTGGCAAATTCTATCTCTACAGCTCTCTTGGTTTCCTGAATCATAACATGATTCCAATGTCTTCGCCTCTGATACTGTACTATTCCAGGTAACATGCTTTGAATAATTTATTATAATATTAAAGACGTTTAATTAAAATTGATATTCTTTTGTCTCACAGAATGAACTACCAACACCAAGAAGGTAGAACTATGTCAAGGATGTTAAGATTAATATAATTAATTTCCCTTCTCTAAATTAAATATCTACAAATTGAAGCTATTTTTTGTCAGTGCTTACTATAATATAGGACCTTATATGTAACATGAGGTAATAAAATTTCCACAGCTGTCTTTTTCTATACGTTTGGCTCTTAGCTCTAATATGCTCATTTATTTAGTGATTCCAAGTGTAATTTAAATATAAATCTCTTTTGGAATTAGGCAAGATCCAAATAAATTAAATAATATAAACTAATTCAGCAGACAGATCTGGACTGGCAGACTATCTGCCATGTTGTTGGGAACAACCAGTTTCCCCTAAATTACATTTGGGAACTATTAATCTTGCTCGGTTTGTATCCTTGATGTTTGCGCTTTTTATACCTGTGGCTCAGTGATACAGCACTGAGGCCCATATCCGCCGTGAACACTGAGGGCCTCTACACTGACTCACAGAAAGGCCTTTTATTTCACGACTCACATGCTCTGTGCTTTTGACCTTTTATACATTGATAAATGCTATAACTAAAGATGCCTCAGCATCTTTAAGTGATGCTTCAAAAAGCACTGCTGAGGAGTTAGACAATTTTTGAAAATACTTAGGAAAACCACTGTAGATCAATGTACAGAATGTTAAAAAAATGTATGAATAGAAAGTTTTGGTTATGGTACCCAGAATTTTGGGTTCTCTGCAGATTCTGGGGTCACTGTGAGGGAAAAAAGACCCTCCCATGGGCAGGCACAGGTTCACCTCCATCCTGAGTTTCTATTGCTGTCACAGAGTCTGCTCAGGAATATTGAGGGGAAGATGTTACAAAATAATGAATAAGGAACTATCTGATTTCAGTCTGTGAAACTGTTAGCAGAATTTTTATTTAATCAACTTTTTCTCCCATTCCACACCTAACCAGAAATCTTACATCAAAAACCCCAATTCACAGAAAATAGCCTTCATTCTTTTCATCCCCTTCCCAAAGCCCTCATTCAACATATTTTGGTATTTTAGTCAGTCCTAAATGGGCCTCAGATTTTTGTTTAGGTTTCTTAGGGCTCATCACTTTAAAAACGTATTGCTCAACTACCTGCAGAAAGATCAGAATTTCAACGAATGATTATTTTAAACAGTTATGGAATTTTCTGGCTTCATAAGCTTTATATATGTCAAAAGGAATCACATTTCATTAAAACAAGTTATAGAAAGGAAATATTAAGTATATAAGTACTTGAAATTAAAGCATAAAAATGTAAGTTTTAAATAGTTAACTAATTCATTCTATGCTAAAGTTCAATCTGGTACTGAATTAATGTAAATTACATCTAAGTACTTCTGATTCACTTAATCAGGGAAACATCATGAGCAAATACCTCAGAATATATTGCACAAGAGAACAGTTGTTACCAAGCACCTAGGAAGAGGGTTGTCCTCATCAAGAAAAATTTTTAAATCTACATTTGCAAACAATTAAATGCACATAATCTTTGTCTGCATGATCACTGCTACTCCATTGTCTGTTTTAAACGATGAAGCACAGGAATCGTATTTCCTAGATGAACCAGAACATTTCCAGGACGATGAAGAATATTCCAGCCCACTGAGTATAAAATTAGATTGCTGAATGGCTGTGGCTGGCTCAGATTCCGAGGTCATGGTGACTCTTCCTTATGCTAAGCAGATGAAATGTCAGAATAAAATCAGAGCCTGGCTTTAGTTATGAATCTTAAATTAGGTGAGATAAAAAACCTTTTGAAGTGTCATGTAGTATGATTTAAGTTCATATCTCTTTATTCTTATCCAGGCTACCGGAAATCTTATTATATACCATGAAGACTTGCTAGCTAAGCTGACTTTAAATGAGCTTGTATTCACCGTATGGGACGACTGAAGCATATATTCCATGCAGTTAGTTTACAGCTGTAAGCACACTATTGGATTCATACCTTGCTTTACACTCCTTGTTAATACTGCTAATAAAATGGCAGGCAGCAAACCCCACAAACCCAATACTACATTTAGTATGTATTTAACTTCAATTTTATTTTCTCTTCCTTACTTCTATTAAATGTATAGAAAAATGCATTTAATTTGGAAAGAAGGTAAGTCAAAGTCTGAAAAGAAGCGAATTCAAATTTTCTTAGTTTTTGGAAAATCTAAACTTAAGGTTAGAACTGAAATCTGCAGAAGGAAGGGAAGTTTGCTAGATTATTTTCCTAATTTTGATTCTTCATTGCATTGCATGCTGCATCCTAATTCCCTAATTTGATGTATTCTGGTTAGGAAGTGATTCAATGTTCCAAAGAACACTACTTTTTTTTTTTCTTTTGGTGAAACTAGGGATTGAACTCAGGCCCGTACTCTTGCTAGACAAGCACTTATTCTACTGAGCTATCTCCCCAGGCCCCAAGACCACTACATTTTGCTTTTTCTTACACTCCCTATAGGTTGTGTCCCTAAATTTTGTGTATGTGTCCCCAAATTGTTTACTCAGAGTTATCACCATTATATTTTAATATATTTAAGTGTTAAAAACCTATTAGTGGGGCCAGTGAGATAGCTCAGTGGACTAAAGTGCCTGCTTAAGCAAGCTTAGGTAAGCACAGGGTCCATGGTTCAATCCCCAGCACCACATGTCCCAGGGTGGACTGAGCCGGCCACATAGTCAGAATGTGCTGTAATGTCAGTGCTAGAGAGGCTACAAACAGAAGCATCACAAGTCCAAGCTATGTGGTGAGGCCCTGAACCAATCAAAAACGTTAAAACAAACAAACAAACACCTATTAGCATTATGGACACTACAGGGTTGCTAAGGTTTTTCATTGCTTTTAGGTTATTGGCAACATATGTTGTTCAGCCTTCTGAAATTTGAAGCATTCATATTTTTAGCAAAACAGAACTTTGATTTGAAATCTTCTATTTTCCATGTCAAAACTTTGAGATAGATTTTCTTGCTGCAGGACTAAAAGGTTTGAAGTTCAAAGCAGGAGCAGCACCCTTCATCTTTTCTCTTACACCAGCTGGGAGAAAATGAAGATCAAGACACCTCATTTCCATTACTTTATAGCACTCTCTTCTTTTTCATTCTCCCTAACTCGCATGAAGTTTTATGCATTTTGTTTGTTGAAATAGATGCATCAACATCTAAACATGCATCCGGAGACACATGCCCAGGCATGCTCCAAAACTTGTGCCCAAGTTTTTCAGTTCCAAAACTTATTAGCTGTAATTTATTTTATCAAGCACTCTAAGAATTTTATTTATATATTTAATTTTGCATTATATAAAGTAGGTCAAATCTATTCTTATCTCAATAATTTTTATCTTAATAGAATAGTAAGCATGATATTTAACTTCAGGTTTGGAAACCCAATTATCCAAACACCTAATTATATTTTTCTGAATTAATCTTCAGCCATTGTCTCTGGCAGAATTTTAAACTTGTCTTTATCTAAAGGGAAACTTATTTAGCTCCGAGAAAATAATTCTCTTCTTTTGAATCATTTGAAAGTATTGTTTCTATGTGTAAATGTGATCAAATGAATGTCTAAATTTTAAAAAATGATTACTGTGAAAGGCATGTTGCCATCACTCTCCCGAAAATGCCCTTGCTGTCTTTGAACATCCTGGCTTCACTCCTCGCCTATTCTGAACCAGTTCTGGAAGTTCCATGTCTTGAGTCCCATTGGTTGCCCTGACCGCCTCCCTGTCCTGAGTCAATTTTATGACCACTTTGAATTTAAGAAAGAACCAAAGTTGCACAGTGCCAGACCTGGTGACTAATGTAGATGAAGACACATCATAATATTTTTATTCGGTAAAAAGAGACACTAAATATTTTGAATCAGTTCAGGACAACTGGGAAGCCAAGTGGACCCTTAGGAAGGGGGACTTGCAGAAATGCTTCCAGAAGTGGCAGGAATCGTGACACAAGTGTATCTGAGGGGGGGTTCTGGGATGGCCAATGACAATGTATAGTTAAACGTATCTCTAATGTATTTTAAGAAACATTTGCCATGCATTGTGATCATTCTCGTACCATCTTTTGTTAGATATAACCATACTTTTAATAGATTTCTTATTTCCAGTTAAATGTGTTCCAATATGCAACGTCTAATTTGAGCCAGAAGTTTTACTGTAGAATTTCTAATTCTTATAGGAATGTAAAAGTGAGAAAATTTAAGATCATGATACAAGGGCTGGGGAATGGCTCAGTGGAATAAGCACTTCCCTGGCAAGTGTAAGGGCATCAGTTCAATCCCTGGTTCCACCATGAAAAAGAAAAAAAAATCATGATACCTACTTGAAAATTGTTTTACATTTTCTAGGCATTTCCAGAAGTAAAAATTGAAAATAATGTATTTATAATTGCTATGGTATAAATATGTCCACCTAAAAGTCATATTTTAAAATCTAATTACAAATGTGATGCAATTAGAATATGAGAGTAGTGTCCCTTTTAAAGAGGCCCCAGAAAGTTCCTCTTCCCCTCTTCCATAGAACCACACAGAAAGAAGCTGCCTCTAGGAGAAGGGATGAAGGTCCCCGGCAGCCTCCCACCCTCATGCCTGGATCTTGGACTCCCCAACCTCCAGAGCTCTAAGGAATAAATTTCTATTGTGTAAAACCCACCTCATTCAACTATGTTGCTATTGCCACTTGAATGGACTAAGACAATAATTCCAGCCACCAAAACTTCTATTTTCTACAACATTAATTTCTACAACCTGGCCATACAGAAGAAGCATCTAAGGCAGTTCTTAAAAATAAAGATGTCCAAACATTTCTGAAATGCAATCTCTAGATTTCTTTTGTTCTAAGAAGCTCAGTAGGTGGCAATTACATCAGGATTTTTCTAAGAATGAAAAGTTTTGAGCACGTGGAATGCTCATTAATTGTTGTTGGAATTGCAAAGTGCCACAGCACATTGGGCAGTGGTTTGGTGGTTTCTTACAAAGGAAATAGTGTCTCACCACATGGTATAAAAATTAAATGCTTATGTATTTATCCAACTGATTTGAAAGTATATGTTCTCTTAAAAACCTTCATGTGGATATTAATGGGATAATTGTTCATATTCATCAAACCAAAGCCCACCAAAATATCCTTAAATAGAAGAATGGGAAAGTAACCATAGAACCACATTACAATGAACTACTTCACAGTAAGGAAAGGAAATGGGCTAGCCAGTCATGCAAATGTGGAAGATGCTTACATCAATGTTTCTTAAAGAAATATCCATGTATTGTAGGATTATATTTATATGATATCTTACCCATACAATCTGCTATAACAAATAACAAAATTAGGTAGCTTATTAAAAATAACTCAAACATTATTTCTTACAATCTGGAGACTGGAAAATTTAAGATTAAAATGCCAATAGACTTAGCATAGGATGAGGACCACTTCCCAGTCTGTATTTTTTTCCTCTGTTTCTTCACATGGCAGAAGGGGCAAGAGTTAATCCTGGGATTTTCTCTATTAGGGCACCAAGACTGTTTATGAGAGCATGTACCTAACAAGCTCCCCAAAATTCCTTCCTCTAATTCCATCATCTCTGAGGTAACATTTAGCATAAAATTTGGAGGGAACACAAGCATTCAGAACAAAGCAAGGAGATCAGGAAGATGGCTCAGTAGAATAAGTGTTTGCCTGGCAAGTGCAAGGGACTGAGTTCAATTCCTGATTCTGCTAAAAAGAAAAAAAAAAGTATATTACATGCTTAGAGTTCAAAAATAAAGTAATAAAAAGATGAGTGCTACTCAGGATTTATAGTAGGGTTTGTTATATGAAGACAAATCTTTTTTATAGGGCTATGAAACCATTTCATATAACATTGTAGGGGGAGACACATGACACTGTACATTTATTGAACATGCATGTTTAAAACAGAAGCAACCTCACGTATATAAATGGAAAAATAAAAGTTTACATAATTCATTGGTTCTATGATAAAATGCAGACAGAAAAAGAATGCAACTTCATTACCCTGAATGGGATAGAAGGGAAAATGTGCTGACCTGACTTTCTGAAAATTAGTTGAGAGAAGTGGAACTGATAGAGAACATACATCAGCACTGTACTTTAGCTAATAAGCTTGTTTACCATGAGAATGTGAGCTAACAGTTCTGAAATATCTACACATGTACACTTGAACTGAAAATTTGATGGTGGATCATCGAACAAGATTTTCCATTGTTAAGGTTAAAGGTTCCCAAAATATTCTATCAAATATACCCATAATACTTGTGGTAAGTGATTTGAGTTAGAAATAGTGGTTTTATCTCTTACTTGACTTTAAAAAGCTACAGTTATTTTTGTTTTATGGAAAACTAAAACAAAATCTCATAACAAAATAATAGTAATGCTTACAATGCATTTTAATATATTTAGCTTATTGAGTATAGTAAGTGTATATTTCTCTGTAACCTTCTAGGGCATAGGGGCAATAGCACCCCAGATACCCACATGTTAACTGTGTCTTAGTGTCAGATTCTATTCCACATGCAAAAGAAACATATTGCCATGGAAAATAGTAGATTCTAAGACTGAGCAAGAAGTATGCAAGATAATCCTGGAACATCTTGTACTACCTTGCAATTATTGGAATACAACAAAAAGACACCATAGCCAAATATAATCAACAAAATGAAGTAGCATTAGATTAAAAGCTAGAGTATGAAAAACCCTGTGTTCACACTGATGCTCATAATTTTCCTTTGAAGAAGAATTACAGTTATATTAGGTAGATACATGTTCAGAAGAGTAAAGAAAAAAGAGAAAATAATACCTTGACCATAGATAATAACTGGCCATATGCCTTGAAGCTGTGTGTATCGAACACTACAGTTATCCCTCCCTCGAGAAGTATCAGGAGATCTGTCAGTTAGATGAATGTGGTATGCTGCACACCACCTCAACAAATGCAAAGTGATGGTAAAAACTAAAGCAATCTTTGTTGAGGGGCAGCAGGGTATCAGGAAGACTGACTCCAGGGTCTTACCACCAAGATGAAACTTTAAAAAAAATTGCCTTTCACTTTATTTTTGAAACAGTCTAAGAGTCTAAGTTGCCAAGGCTACCTTTAAATCTGTGGTCCTTCTGCCTCAGCCTGTCGGACCTCTAGGGTTGCAGGCTTATACCGGCATGCCCCACAAGCCAAGGCAATCTTAGTAAAGTATGAATTTCAGTTCATAATAATTAAAACTGCTCCATTAGTTGTAATAACAAATATAGTACAAATGTAAGATGTTGACATT
The DNA here is from genome assembly GCA_004027165.1 of Ctenomys sociabilis. Taxonomy (NCBI): domain Eukaryota; kingdom Metazoa; phylum Chordata; class Mammalia; order Rodentia; family Ctenomyidae; genus Ctenomys; species Ctenomys sociabilis. Next base: position 23,475 of record PVKA01009659.1, on the reverse strand, counting down.
ATAGAAAATTGAAAAGATCTACATTATCTTCACAAATTTCCTAATTCTAAATATTTCTAAAATTAGTTTTAAAAATAAGCATAATAAAGCATTAGGCATCAGGTAATTATTTTATTGCTTAATTCAGTGTCAACTTCAGTTTTGATTAACAAGCTTACTTCTCTTAAATATCTAGAAAAGCATATTCATTTCATTATTTTCATTTTACTATAAAGCAAAGGAGACCTCTTAGTTTGGGACTCTACAGCTCTTGAAGTTTTCAGCACTTATGTGAATTTTTTTAATAAAAAGTAACATTTACATTTTAAATTTGATATTTTTTAAAGGTACCAGTAATTGAGAATTTAATTTAGACCAGAATTATCCCAAGAAATTACACGCTAAATCTTTAGATACAATAAGTAACTTGCCTTGCCAGAATAGTACAAATGGTATAGCTAGTTGGTAGAGGGGGTCAGGTAAAAAATAAAAATTTCTACAGTTGTGGTTCTTCATTTCTCTTGTCTTTCAAAATATTAGGGGCCGGGGAGATGTCTCAGTGTAATAAGCGCATCCCTGGCAAATGCAAGGGCCTGAGTTCAATCCCGGGTTCTGAAAAAAAAAAAAAAAAAATCTGCTCATTGTCTTTCTCTGTTTGGGTCCAGCTCCTTTTTTTTTTTTCATTTATTTATTTATTTATTTTTTTTATTTTATTGAAGTACAAATATCAATGAAACTGTTTTAAGACACCTTAACAGAACAGATTCAATATATTAATACACTGCAAACTGTTTTCATAATGTTTTGGTGTTGTACAAGGTGAATATATGATATTAAACTTACAGACATTATTATAGCATATGTCTCTTATCGGTAAATTCAGAGAGTGTAGCTGTTTACATATCTTATTTTTTATACCTGAATTATATCACAGATTCAAAAATTAATACTTTCTACCTTGTTATTTTCCTAGTGGTTGTCCATAGTACTAGAAGCTGACATAATATCTTGTCCAGCCACCATTAGTGCAAATCTTGCCTCTCTTAGAATTATGTAGAAGCACGGCATTATCTATCCCAACTGTACTGTCCATACACACAATGCGGGGCCATAATAATAAGTTGGGCTAGAGATGGCTACAGTCAACAACTTCTTCAGATAACTCACTATTGTTGTGGAATGCTGGACTGTGTTGGATTGTGTCGTCGAGTTCAGGCACCTAAATTGGTTGGATGACAATGGAGTTCCCATCTTTGACAGGTGTAGACAAAGGAAGGGGTATAGAATGGTCCAGCTCCTTTGATCTTAGGTATAAATTAAGAATTCCTTCAGCCCTATGCTGTCATCACTGGGAGTAAACTAGCATCAAGTTGGAATCACCTCTAATGTCATTCTTTCTAAAAAATTTACAGCTATAAAGAATGTATTATGAGATATTACGCTTATAAAATGTTCAGCAATTAAGTTTTTAAACATTTCACAAAGCTTTGTCTCTGAAAACATGCATACATTTCATTTATTTAAGAATCTTTTTATAGTAAATTAAAGAAATTCAGACTGTATTTTTCTGTGAAAGTAGTTCATATTTGTCCTAGTGACATAAAAATAAATTTTAAAAATTGATTACTCTTTAAATCATTTTCTTCTTTGATAAATTTCCTGGTAGCAGATAATTGGACTCTTTTCTTGGTATACTCTGGCCTTTAGACTGGTAGAGTAATGCCTATAAAGAAAGTTCACCTAGAAGAGCTAGACAGTAAGTGAATTAAAGCATAGAACATTCACCATGATAGACTGAATGCAGTATTTGGAAAATGTGAAATTGCACTGAGATGTTTTGGAAATGGGAAATATCATCTCCAAGCAGCTTACAGAGTCCTGTATGTTTGGCTCCCATGATGTCTCATGCTACTTATTAACATTTTGTCTTCTATTGTAATGCAAGAATATAAATCATAGGCTTTTGTTATTTATGAAAGAAAAAATTTTCGACTATATTCAGTTTAAAACACATATGTATGTATGTATGTGTGTGTGTGTGTGTGTGTGTGTGTATGTATGTGTGCATATATCTTTTTTTTTTTTTTGTGACAGGGCTTCACTGTGTAGGCAGGCTGGCCTTACTCACAGCAATCTTCCTGCTTCAGTCTCTCCAGTGCTGGGATTACATATGTGTGCTACCATTCCCAGCCAAAACACAGTTTAGATTAGTTTTTTTTCAGAGCCATATCAACAAATTCTTAGGCTAGTTTTGGACAAAACTCTTTAAAATCTTCTCTCCGTCTTGTCATATACTGGCTTGCTCATTACTACCTGAACTGGATAATCCTGTAGCTCCAACATCTTGAAATTCAGAAGTTTCCTTAAATAACAAAGGAGCTATATTTTATTTGAAGCAATACATATTAATGTCTGGTCTGTGATGACTTTAAAAAAATTACAGGAAAAAGACAAATTGAACCATGTTCACTGAATAGAAACAGAATCCTAAAGAAATGACATTCATAGAAAAGCAGGAATCATAAAGAGACCTTCAGGGAATCACTGGACAGGAAAATTTCTTCTATCTTGTACATAACACTAAATAAAACCTTCATCCAATAAATAGCACAATAATCCTTATTCTCGAGTTTATGTGGAACATTCACCATGATAGACTGAATGCTGAGCTATTAAACAAAGCATCATAAATTTAAAAGAATATAAATTATACAATTTATTGTCTGAATATGCAATGAAAATAATCTAGAAATCAATAGCAGAACGACAGCTGAAGAGCCCCACATATTTAGAGATTAAACACTATACCTCTAAATGACACATGACTAATGAAAAAAAACCAGAAGCTAAAATTATCTTGAAAGAAGTGAAATGTAAGTACTACTTATGAACTTGTATGGAATGCAGGAAAAACAATGATACACAGAAATTTGTGTCACTGCAGGTGTGAATTAAAAATGAAGAAAAGATATAAAATCAATGATCTAGGATTTTAATTGAGAGAAAAGAGAACTAAATTAACATTAAGGCAAAATGAAACCAAAGGAAAGACAATAAATACATCATTTAAAAAAAATAAAAACTGAGAAAACAAAATCAACAAAATAAAAACTGATTCTTTAAAAAAACAATCAACGAAGTTGAAAAACCCATAACAAGGAGAGAAAACAAAAGTTATGAATATCATAAATGAAGATGGGTCTTCATTATATGGTCAGAAAAGATTATAATGTAATAAATCTTTACAGATATTTTACAGATAGCTCCTTTATAGATTGTTCCATGTCTATGAATTTGCAAGTTTGGATGAAATACAACAATTATCTGAAAATCAGAAAGTAACAAAACTCAAACACAGAGAAACAAATGAATATAGGTTAAACTTATGTTTATTAAATAAATGCAACTGGTAATGACAGAAACAAAGACTTTGCAAGACAAACAGAAAGAAAGCGTATCAATAACCTTCATGAATATAGGTAAAGAAGCCCTCAACAAACATTAGCAAATAAATTTCTATAAAGAGTGTCAGCCAAATAGCTCAGCAGATTAAAGATCCTGCTAGGGCAGACACAGGGTCTGGGAGTTTGATCCCTGGGCCTGCTGTGCTGGCCTCACCCCGGGGGCACTCTGAGATGGCAATTGAAACTGGGTGTGGTGGAGCACGTCTGTAATCCTAGCACTTGGGAGGCTGTAAACAGGAGGATCACTATGAGTCGTATCTGCTCAGTGAGACCCTGTACACCCTGTACACTCTGTCCTAAATACAAAAAACAAAAACCAGCCAAAAAAATTCTACAATGTATAAAGTATTATTTATTACAATTCAGTGATAATTATGTTAGATACATAAGGGAAGCGCAAAAAATCCGACTTCTGTTCATCCAGTCCACCATAGTGTCAGTGTAACATGAACATGAATATTATCATATCAATTAGCAAAGAAAATGTACTTACTAAAATCTGACACCCATAGTGGTCAATTTCCTCATCTCGGTAAAAACATCTCTAGAAGTTCAAGAGTTAATAGCATATTTAATGGCAAGAAATTGTAAGTTTTCCCTTAAGAATGGATATAATCAGAATGTTCCTTCTAAAGTTATGATAGGCAATAATAGTAGTGAAGCTACAGAAGTAAAAACATTAATTTAATTGCATTTGGAAGTGAGTGTAGCCTGGAAGTCTAAAGTCAGAAGGAAAATGACATCCACTGAAATCTTGTTGATATTTGCCCATCAAATCTAAGATCCAATGCAGCTGTACTCGGCTATACATGTATATTGCAAGTGAAAAATTAAGTCAACAGATGATGAAGGGTAGAAGCCGAGTTTCCTGCTTTTGAAATGGAAGTTTACAGATAAACAAGAAGAATAAGCTAACATTTTCCGAGCAGTAATGGATTAAGGTTGAAGATCTCAGGATGAATTTGTACTAAATTTAATACAAATTAAAATTGCAATATATATATATATATATATATATATATATATATATATGTGTGTGTGTGTGTGTGTGTGTGTGTGTGTGTGTGTGTGTGTGTGTACAAAGTAATTTGCATGTGTACAGACTAATATATAATATAGTATATAACAATAATATACATATATATGTTTATGCTTTTATTTCTTTTCCTTGCATGTGAGAGTTTCCAGAGTGAATGGCCCAAGAAGAAGGAATCATGTCTCCTTAGAAAAATAGTCAATGCTGGGACTGTGATAAGGAATACACAGTGTTATCCTACATGAGTGTCTATAGTATCAGAAAGTAAATATGCGGTAGGAAAAATGCACTTAATTGATGAAGTTCAAATGGACAGAGGATCCCTTAAAGTACCGTCAGTGTCTCTAGAATGCCCTCACACAGAAATGATTTGGAAAATAAAATAAATGGAATTATAATCTAAAGAAAGAAATAATAGTTAAAGCAGATATAGATAAATGATTGAATAAATAAATAGGACATGGATAAATGGGACAAATCGAGCTGGGCGTGGTGGCTCAAGTTTGTAATCCCAGCACTTGGGAGGCGGAGGCAGAAGGATTGTTGTGAGTTCGAGACCAGCCTGAGCTACAAAGTGAGCTTAAGGCCAGCTTGAACTGCATAGTGAGACCCTGTCTCAAAAAGACCAAAAAAAAAAAAAGAAAAAGAGAGACAAATTGCCATTGTAGAACTATTACAAGTGTGTTATGTAAGTGCTAGGTACTCAGACAAGGGGAGCATGAAGCCACAGTCCTCAAGTGAAGGCTGCACAGGGAGACTTCTTCCAAAAGGCAGTGTAGAAGCAGGATTTAAAAGGCCCAACTTTACAATCACACTTAATATATTCAACTTACCTTCAGATAGACCACTGATGTTTTGTTTCTTTTTTGGTAAAAACATATATTTAAAAAGGTGTTCTTCTATCTGGTAGTCTGCTAGAATAAGTACTTTTGAAATACCTTTGACCTGCTGTTCTTTTTCTATCTCTGTGTTCACAAATTTAAATAAACTTCACATTATGTAGTTCTGAGTTTAAATGGCCTATTTTTGTTCTTCTTTTTTTTTTCTACTCTCTACAAACATTTAGAAAATATAGCTAGAATTATTTCCGAAAGTAGCATTTTGATTTCCTGGACTCATTTACCTTTTGAACTTGCTTTCTTGAGAACACGCTTATTTGTTATCGTTAGTAAAAATCAATTTCTTGAAGCTTATTTCTTTAGCAGAGTGTTTTCTTTTCCCCTCTTTGTTTATATTTAAGAAACACTCACCCAAAATTTTCTCTCTTTTTGAGTAATGCAATGTATGCCCTTATTATTATCTTATTAAATATAGCTTCTACTCTAAAGCTAATTTTTTATTCTTATTTGATTTAGGGGAAATAGAATCACAAGTAATTTCTAAACAATTTTACTGCAGATTACCATGCATCTAAAAAGCAAGGATGTTAGCTGAAGAATAGGAAAAGAACTTCTTTATTCTTTGTGAAGCCTTTTTACCTTTGATTGTTAGAGAAAGACTTAGTTATGTAGACATAATCACATTTTTAAAAAATGCAATGGAAAACAAAGATATGAACCATGAAACAAATTATTGATAAGATGGGCTTCATTAAAATTAAAAACCTTTGTTCTGCAAAAGACATTGTCAAGATGAGATAATAAACCATAGACTGTTAAAAAAGATTTGTGAAAGGCTTTTATCTGAAATATATAGAAGCTCCTTAAGCTCCAGTTTTTAAAAACTATGACCAGATTAAAAAAATGATCTAAAGACCTTAATAGATTCTGCATTAGCAGATATAGAAATGACAAATTCACCCATGAAATTATACTTTCCATCATATCAAGAAAATGTAAATTTAAACACTGAGATACCGTTACATACTTATGCAAATAGTCAAAATCCAAAACACCAAGTACTGACAAGGATAAGGAACAAGGTGAATTGTCATTCATGTTAATAGTGATGCCAAAATGGTACCATCTGTGAAAAGAACTTGTTAATTTCCAACAAAACTAAATAGTCTACCAAATAATCTATTAATCATACTTTTTTGGTAACTACTTGAAGAAGTTGGAACCTTATGTCTACACAGAAACATTCAATGTGTTTAACTATAAATTAATAATTAATTATCAGCTAGATTATTAATAATGACCATGTATGAAAAAGCTACTTGTAAAGCTGCTAAGCCTTACTCATAATTACAAAAGACTGGAAAAAACCCACATTCCTCATAGTAAGCTGTGAAAAGACAGAAGACTCCTAAGGGTATATTATGAAGTGCAAAAAGGCAATCTGAAAAGGCTATGTATTACATGATTCTGACTTTCTAGAAAAGGCAAAACTACGGAGATAGGAAAAGCATCAGTGGTTATCAGGGCTTGTGTGAGAAGGAACATCTTTTACTGCAGCAAAAATTACTCTGACAGACACTTGAAAGTATTAACATTACCATGGCTTATGGGCCCCAGATGGACGCTAAGGTCATTATGTGTCACAAAGAACTGAGTGTGACGTATAACGGTTTTTCTGTTATTACCTGTTTGTTTCTTTTCTGTAACGATCTTTTTGATTCGTTTCCTGTACTCTGAGTAGCTTCTTTGAAGATAATGATACACAGTATAATAACTATTATTATTCTCCTATTATTAGATTGTAAAAGTTCATTTCATTTATTCTCAGAAAAGAAAATAATATGCTCCAAGCAAACAGGCTTGCACCTGTCAAAGGAAAATAGTATGAATGCTGAAGCAAAAGTTTAGGGGGTTAATATGGTGGGTCCATTCTGGGGTGCCTCCCACTGGGGTCTTCCAGAACATGACTGAAAGGCGACTATCAAGGTTCTGAGTCAGGTCAGTTGCGTGTCCTGACCAAGTTCTTTTCCACAGCTTAGCCTGTCATTTTTGTCTGTATGAGATACAGTCCTTACATAAGAACCTTTACTGTGCTCCAGATAAAGAAAAGCTGTGGAAGGTGTGCTGCTGGCAGGCCTGGTGCACACCTGTCCTGCTTGTAGAGTTTTGAACGTTTCAGGACAGACCTGAAGGTGCTTTCCTCTCTGCCATGGGTGGCTCTGGCCCGTTGCTCAGACTCAGGAGAGTGAACAGAGAGGTTCAGCAGTGAGTGGAGGGGGAGACCCAGAGCCCACTGTGTCATTTGCATTAGCGGGGCTGAGGCAATGACTAAGGCTTTATTCCAAAAATTATTTGGGCTAAGAACTAAAATATTAGCAAGATACAGAACATGCCCTCCAGACCTCTGGCCGAGTTCGTGCAGGAAGTTCTCAGCATCATTTTCTCTTTCAGGGCAAGTAGCAAGTCGCATCTTCCAACACTTCTTGGATTGCAGTTTGAATCCATGTAACTAAGTTATGGGTAATGAAATAGAAACTTCAGATAAAAAGCTAAGTTCAGCCTTGAAACTTAAAACAATCTGCAATATTATTCTTCCCAGATACACCCCTCTCTTTGGGTAATAAGGATCCACGTACCACAGACCACTTAACTACAAGATGTGAGGAATCTGTGACTCCAAATTATTTTTAGAATATTCCATTTTGGGGAATTACTAGACTTCATGGAAAGTACCATGCAGGAGAAATAAGCCTTCATTCTACTAAACATCTGAGATTTTTTTTTTTTGTGGTTAATTATCATAGCTAATGCAATGATCTACTTTTTTTGATCAACGTAAAACATGTAAATAATACATATATATGTACTCAAATTTTGATACAGTAGTCCTGTAACAACCTCCCAAAGTGCCCCTTGCTACCATCTCTGCCCTGACTGCATTTTGTGAAACTATGAGTGAATGACTCATGAGAAAATTATTTTTTGAAAGGAATATTTTAATACAACTTCAATCAGTCCTGCTCCCACAGATTCATGTACATCTACACCAGGATGAGCTGATACAAAATAGAGCTACTAAAAACTTGATTTCTGGAAACATCTTTAAAGATAGGTCAGAACCGAGTATGTGACAATACAGCCAGGCATAGGGAGTCGAGGAAAACACAGGAGTAAAAGAGTAAATGCTTAGATTTTAGAGGAACTATACTTTATCAATACACTAATTTTGGAAATCTTGGAAAGAAAATTTAGATACTGGATTATAACTATTTTATGAAAGACATTGAATATTTGAATGTATAATCAAAATTAATAAGCAGTGCGAAGCTAGTATTTCTTTAACCAATGTAGTTATACTATCAGAGCTACATTTAAGAAAAACAATCTATATGTACTGTGCAGAATTAATAGCAGGAGAGAGTAAATTGTGAGAATGAGAGGAAATGATAGTTTTGAAACTGTTCACAAGGAATTAGGAAACTAAACTTATGGAAAGAGTTAGTGTAGTATTATAAGGGTAAATATATAGTTGGATGCTATAAAGATGTGGGAGATTTTGTATCTAAAAATTTGTCAAAACATGAAGAGCCCAGACCAAAAATATAAATTTATTTTCAAATTATACTGATGTTTGCAAAGTTCAAATAAAATCATTTTTTTTGATTCAACACAAGAATAATTTCTCAACATTACTCAAGCACCAAGAAGTTTAAGGTGAGTATGGTTATTATAATAAGAGAATAGATAAAATTGCTTGACTATTTAATGTATTACTCGCTCTGTTCCTTGTGTGGTATATGAATTATAATCCTCATATTAACCTTACATGAATGTGGCAAGAATGATAATTGTGTTTTCAATAAGCCTCGTTATAATTTAGTATTTCTGATACATAATGAGTATACACGTGAGCTGTTGAGGTAGTTAGTCCAGGTCATTTATAGTCTCTTCTGAGTTAACTGCAAATTCTGCTCCATGGTCTCTTATTCAGGGTATTGATGTAGGACACATGTGTCATAGAAGTACTACAAAAGCAAAGGAAGTCAAACGCTGGGCTAGTTGTTGGGAGAAAGCTGTCTGGTGCTCATTAGATGATGTCATACACTGAAGAAAATGTCTTTATTGTATTCGACAAGTGATATTCAAAGATTCTGTCATAACATATATTCTTACTAATATAAGTAGTTATGTGTGTGGAGTTGTTTAAACAAAAGCCAAAAATGTGTATCTCTGAATTAGCAATTAGATAGCAGAAAGTGAGAAAAATATTGAAGATTTTAAAACTTTTAATGTATGGTTGCAAAATATTGACTAAATTATACCTCACAATAATGGAGAAAAACCATGTTGATGGGTTGGTAAGACTAAGAGATGAGGCTAGAAAGCAGGATTTAGAACAGAGACTCATAATGCAGTCTTCTCTGAAGTGGACCTAGAAAGCTCATTGTATGGATAGATAGGAACAAGGCAACTAGTTTGACATTAGAAACCAAACAGTCAAGGGTGTTTTGAGGTTGAAAATGCTCTTCTAATAACTAAAGCAAGTGCAGTGAAAGAATCAGAGTTTGAGTAAAATTTCATGGGTAAGCAATGTGGTAGGAGAGAGAAGGTGAGGAAAGAGTGGTGGGAGAGAGATGGAGCAGGGAAAGAAAGAGAAAAGAAGGAAGAGTAGTGAAGAAAGAGAAAGTAAGAGGAGGCAGGGGAGGATAGGAAGGAGATCATGGGGGAGCCAGAGCATAAAACTGAGTTGGAGGGTTTAGGGGAACAAAGTTGTAGAAAAATAGTGCAAATCAGAGAAACATGATTTGAAAGGAATTTTGACTATGGATAATAGGAAAAAGTGACGTATAGGAGCAGAACCTCTGAAATAACCCAAGTAATTTTATTAGCAAAGGGATCATAAACTGTATCTAAACACATCTTTAGCCTTTGAAACCATTAGTTCCTTAGTCCGTAGGCTTCAGGTGCAGTACAAATCCCAGGGATAGTGTGTTCCAAAACATCCATTCCAGATATGGCCAAGGAGAATGAACTAGGAAGGTAGTTTCTCAGCCCATGAACAAGGGGTCATAACAAATGGTGGTCAGGGTAGTTTCTACTAGAGAAAGTATTCAGGGCCTAACACGAGCCGAGATTCTTCTAATTGTTGCAACCCAATAAACACACTTTTGTTAAGAATTTGAGGTTTATTATTTTTTTTGGTGGAGCTGGGGATTGAACTCAGGCCCTTGAGTTCCCTGCACTTGCCAGGGAAGCACGTATTCCACTGAGCCATCTCCCCAACCCTAAGAATTTGAGGTTTAACTATAGGAAATCTGATATGATTCAATTATATTTGGAAAAAATTTCACAGTTGAATAAAAATAAGCATTTTTATTACTATTCAAATTTATACTGTAATACAGCATAAAAATTATTTCACAAAGCATATAACTTATATAATACAAATATGTTAACCCATAAAAGCACACACACAAAGATCATCACACATATTTCTCTAGGAATATAGCTCTAGGTACTTGTGTTATTTTTAAGTATTGTACACAAATATAAATTTGTCTCTGTCTCTGTCTGTCTCTGTCTCTGTCTCTCTCTCTCTCTTTCACTCTCTCTCTTTCTCTCTTTTGGTGGAACCAGGGATCAAACTCAGGCCCTGAAATTTATCTCTTTTGTATAGGGAGTATCCAATTATTTTCTGGGCTTTCCCAAAGTAGTTATAAGTCTGAGGAACAAACTATTTCTGCTAATAAATATGACTTCTAGAGGCCATGTTGATGGCTAAATAGGTATGAAATAGAAATTGTCTAATACAAAAGGAAGTGTCCAAAAACTTCACAGAATAACCACTGTGAATCAGATAATCTGATTTGTTGAATATTTTTACTGACAAAAAATAAATAAATTAACAATTATAAACATTTACACATAGGAACAGCAATAAGCATGAAATTCTGTTGCTTTTCTTAATTAAGTAGTGGATGAGGATTTAAGTCAGATGCTGTATAAGTGAAGGAGGTACTGAATTGATCTGATGTGAAGATGAATCTGCCAGAAAACTGGGCTACACAGTTGGAAATATTTTATTGATCACTTGAATAAGAAAGAGTGCAAAGTATATTTGTTTTCATTTTCTTCTTATTAGCAACACTTTTGTAGCCTGAATTCAATTAAAATGACTGCATATTAGCACTTGGCACATTCACTTTTGAAATAAATCTGTCTCTTTAAGCACCAAGGAAAGTATGAATCGTTATACAATATTTCATTTTGTTTGAAAAGATGTTGAAGCATATAGCTGATTGTATTAGCATTTAAAACCTTGCAGTTACCAAGCTAAAATCTAAGTCTTAGAAAATATTGAAGGGGTAATTTGTGATGCTTGGTTTTGTGAGTGATTTTGTAATTCATTAGTCTAAATTATTTTAAATATTGCCTGCCAAATTATTATCTTTTGATGAAGTATTTGTGTATGTAGCTTTAATGAGAATACTATGGTATATGTAAATCAAACACCAGATAATTTAGAAGAAATTATTCTTAAAAATTAGCTCAACTTCTCTATGAAAACTGAAACTTACTTTTCCTTTGGAATCTGACATGATATCCAAGACATATCACATATACTATGTTAGAGGAAATAGTGCTTTAAAAAGATTTATATAACTATCAAATTCACTGAAAGTAGCAATTGTAAAGATGAACATTTTAGGTAGATTTTGTATGAGTCGCTTTCTCATTACTGGAATAAAATACTACATCTGACACACACAATTTAAGGAAACACTTATTTGGCTTACAGTTTGTAGAGGTTTCCATCCACAGACCTGTGGCTCTGAGGCAGGGCTGAGCAGAGAATCTGTTCACCTCCTGGTGTCCTGGAGGCTGAGATCAAGGGAGTGGACTGGGAGGGAGAGAAACCCTTCCAGACCCCACCTCTTCTGACCAGACCCCACGTTGGTGCAACACAGCTACAACTGTCCATAATCAAATCAACTCCCAAATGTCCTACCTAGAAGTTCATAAGGCTTTTAGTGAAATATTTATAAGTTCATAACAGACTAGAAATATGATCATTTGGTTAATATTTTTAAAGTTCATAGTAGAAAAGAAAACAGAAAGTGTCTTTGTTTTCAAAATAATTTAAAAATAAAATAAAGATTCTTTTCTGTCAGTTAATGAGACTATATTATTATGAAAATATATCTGCCATTCATTCCTATTTGTATAATAAAGTTTTAAGGAGCAGTAGTTGGTCTTAGCCTGGTATTGTTACAGGGTGATAAGTATAGCAGGTACAGTCTAGGCTTTTGTGTTCAAGGAGCAATGAATTGTGAGAGCATAGCCCATGGCATGTGGAAAGCAGCGCCATTTATTTCAGATCACAGAAGTTGCTCAGGGCAACTGCACGCTGACAGGAGACATGGCATGAACAGGACAGTGATGCTGGGGCAGCAGGACTGCGAGAGCTCTGCACAGAGTGCAGAACACAACAGTGTCAGCAGCCCATAGATAAATCAAGCTTTCGGGATTTAACCGCTCTGGACCTCAGCTCAGGTGCTGCCCCGGAATCTCTAGGTGTGATTGATAGAAATGATCTATCACTATCTCAGGAGCTCTCAGCACGCAGGTTTATCCCAGAATTCACTCTGATCTTATTAGATGCATGATATGTAGTACCTATTGATGAACCTTACAAAGGGTGGAGGAGGATGAAGGTGGCTGCCAGGCTGGGTGATCCAATATACATGAGCTCTCCCAGAGCATCAGAGACTTGTTGGGTTTTTGGTGACTCTGATTTCATTTAAGACAACAAGAGCAGGAATCACCCGAGGATGCTGTTTAACATTAAAAGGATGAAAGGGAGTGATTTCTCAGTTTTATTGTTTTCTAAACATGCTATTGTGGTGGTATCTTCTCTAATTAGCTACTTGGGGAAGCGGAAGCAGGAAGATCAAAAGTGTGTGGTCACTCTGGGTTACGTAGAAAGACCCCATCTCATCATCAGCAATAAAAAGAGCAACAGCAGGAAGTGTTGATGTAATTTTGAGTTGAAGGTAAATCTCCTGGATTTTTTCTACATTTTTGAGTACTACTGTGGAGCAAGCAAGCATGAAGAAGTACTCTGTTATTTCACAAAGTAGTACAGTGCATCTCTTTAGTCATAAACAATGTATATTATGATGTATTTCTTGAGCTAAAACATGACAGTTTGGAAAACTTTCATTTTAACCAAGAACTATAAAACTGTCAAGCAATAAGAAGCTAAACTATTATCTCATATGTTTCCTTTTATAGTATTTTAAATAAATTATGACTTGTATTTCACTAAAATTATCCAATATTCTGACACATCTAATTTAATTTAGGAAAGCTTTATCATATATGATGTAATAGCATAATATATCAGAATGTCTTTCATAATACGCATGTCAGCTTTCCTTGAGTATTATTTTGTATTCTATTTATAACTGGCTTACAATCAAGTATCTAAACTTGAGATGAAACTTGGAAAAATTGAATATTTAGAGTACATTTAGGCAGTACATTATATTAAATTTCAAACACTTAATTAGAATATTCAAGAATACATTACACAGATCAAAGATCAAGTTGTAATATGTTTCAATTTATTGTATATTTTAGATTTAATCAATAAATAAGAATTATTTCTTTACCACATCTCCTGCAAGGATGAAGACCGTTCTCAACAATCAGACTGTCGACCTTCGAGGAAATGTTGATATCACTCTGAAAGGACGCACAGTTATTGTGAAGGGCCCAGAGGAACTGTCCGGAGGGACTTCAACCACATCAATGTGGAACTCAGTCTCCTTGGGAAGAAAAATAAGAGGCTTCTGGTTGACAAACGGTGGGGAAACAGAAAAGAGTTTGTAACTGTCTGCATGGTCTGTAGCCGTGTACAGAACATGACTAAGGGGGTCGTGCTGAGCTTCCGTTACAAGATGAAGTCTTCGTGTGCTCACTTCCTCATCAGTGTCATTGTTCAGGAGAATGGGTCTCCTGTCAAAATCCGGAATTTCTTGAGTGAAAAATTCATTCGCCGCGTTTGTATGAGGGCAGGTGTTGCTTGCTCAGTATTCCAAGCCCAGAAGGATGAGCTGATCCTTGAAGGAAATGACATTGAGCTTGTTTCAAATTCAGCTGCTTTGATTCCACACGCCACAACAGTCAAAAGCAAGGATACCAGAAAATTTGTGGATGGTGTCTATGTTTCTGAAAAGGAAACACTTCAGCAGCCAGTTGAGTAAGATCCAGGAGTTAATGCAGCCACAGAAATGACTTCTGGATAGTAAAGGTGATCTGTGATATTTTAATGAGACAATAAACAAATAAATAAGAATTATAATGTATGTTTCTGGCATAGATCATCCTATTTGTGAATAAATTTATTTTTTAAAAGTCCATAAAATTGTTTTGGATAATATATTGTCAGTAAACAATGTGATTTTGATTAATTTTATTGGTATAATTTAGATATATGCAATGATCATATTCATCATAGGGAATTTGTACCATATGTGATATATTTTGATCCCCTTTTTTTCCACCCTGCTCCCCTCCCTTCAACTCCTCAGTCCTTGCTTGTTTACAAAGCTTTGTTTCCATCTTAGCCTTCATTAACCATTTCTTTCCTTTTCTCATTCTTCTTTTTCTCCTTTTCCCTCCTTAGTTCCTCTTTCCTTTTGAACAATTTCTATTTTGCAATATATATGGTACATTTTGGTCCTTACTTATTCTTTTCAGTTTCTTACATCAGAGAGACCAAGTGACATTTGCATGTGGCTGATTTCTTTCACTTCTATGGTCTGAAGGTGCATCTATTTACTCAGAAAGGTCTCAATTTTTATCCTTCTTTAAGCTGAGTAGTATTCCATTGCACCAAAAAAAAAAAAAAAAAAAAAGAAAAGAAAATTATCCATTCCTCAGTTGATGGGCATTTGGATTGTTTCCAAGATTTAGTTATGACACATTGTACTGCTATAAACATGGGTGCACATACATCGCTATGTTATGATGTTTTAGCTCTTCTGGAGAAATAACCAGCAGGAGAATAGCTCTACTGAATGAGAACTCCAACTCTAGTTCTTTGAGGGATCTCCACACTGATTTCCACAGTGGTTGTACTGGTCTACATTTCATCAACAGTTCTTTTTCCCCAGAGCCTGACCAGCATTTATTATTGGTTGATTTCTTGATGATAGCCACTCTTTCTGGTGTAAGATGGAATCTAGTATTGCTTTAATTTGCATTTTTGAATAACCAGTGATGTTGAACATTTTTCATGTATTTATTTACTGGTGAGATAGTTCTATGGACTACAGTGCCTGCTTGGGTAACCCTTAGGCAAACACAGGGACCATGGTTTGATTGGGCACCACATGTCAGAGACCCAGGGTGGTAGCCCATGCCTGTAATCCCAGTGCTGCAAAAGCTGAAAACAGGAGGGTCACTGTGAATCTGAACTGCATAGTGAGACCCTATATCAAGTACATTAAAAAAAAGACAGGTCTTCATTTGTTATTTGCATTTCTTCATTTGAGAAGTATATTTTCTCAGGTGTCCATTTTTGGATTAGGTCTTTAAATTAGGGGGACCTATTTTATTTTCAAGTCCTTATATATTTTCAATTATTTCTATATTAGCTCTTTATTCTAAATATTAATCTTTTCAGTGAGGAACAGTAGGCTAAAGTTTTTCCCACACTATTTCTTGTCTCATCATTCTACTGGTGATCAGTTTTGCTGTGCAAAACTTTTTAATTGGATGAGATCCCAGATGTTGAACTTTTGTATTATTTTCCATGTGATCAGGGTTTGGTTCATGAAATTTTTTTCCACACTTACGTCTTCAAGAGTTTTACCTCTTCTATCTTCCAGAACATTTCAGTGTTCCTGTTTAATATTTAGATCCATTATCATTTTAGTTTAGTGCATGGTGATAGACATGTGTTTAGTTTTTTTCTTCACCATTTGGAAAGGCAGTTTTTCCAGCACCATTTATTAAAGAGGTTATCTTTTTATTCTAGTGAATAATTTGGTCCTTTTGTCAAAGATAACATGGCTGAGTGTGTTTGGAATAGTTTCTGCATCTTCTAATCTGCTTCATTGATCCTCAAGTCTGATTTTCTGCCACTGCTATGCTGTTGTTGTACATAATAGGTTTGTGATATAGTTTCAAGTCTGGGACTGTGATGCCCTCTTCCTTGACATTTTTGCCCATAATAATCTTTGATTCTGATTCCAAATGAATTTTGGGAACATTTTTTCTTGTTCTGTGACATAAGATAATAGTATTTTGATAAGGTTGCATTACATTTGTATTAAAATTTTTGTAGTAGGTCTATTTTCATTATGCTGGTCCTTTGTACCCATAAGTAAGGCATATCCTGCCATCATCTGAAGTCCTCTTCAGTCTTCCTTCCAGAGTACTGTAGTTTTCATGTGTTTGTCTTTTACTTTCTTTGTTAGAATGATTTCTAAGTATTCATTTTTTGGATGCTATTGTGGAAGATGTAGTTTCCCTATTTTTCTTCTAAGTGAGTTTCTAATTTGTGTGCTGCACTGGTATTGATTTTTGAATGTTGACTTTGTATATAGCTATACTAATGAATTTTTTTTTTATTAAATCTAAAGTTCTTTTGGTGGAGGTCTTGGGATCTTCTCTGCAGAGTATGTTGTCATCTGCAAATAATGATAATTTAACTTCTTCCTTTCTTTTTCTCTCTCCTTTGTTTCTCTCTCTCCCTCTCTCTCTCTTTCTCTCTCTCTCTTCCTTCCTTCCTTCCTTCCTTCCTTCCTTCCTTCCTTCCTTGCTTTCTTGCTTTCTTTCTTTCTTTTCCTGATTGCTCTGGCTAAGGTCTCCAGGACTATATTGAATAGGAATGGTTATAATGAATGGATATTCACTGATTTCTTTTTTTCCTTATTTTAAAGAGAAAACTTACAGATTTTGACCATTTAATATGATGTTGGATGTTGGCTTGTCATAGCAGACTTTTTATCAGTTGATATAAGGTTGTCTGTATGATTTGTACAGATGTCCCCTCATGCACTCATGAGCAGAAGGCATTTAGAGGTAGCTGAACCTAGAGTTTGTGACTGATTCATAGTGCGATGCTAGGATTAAGAATGTGAATGCTACATCTGCCCTAGGATGGGTAGCCTGCCAAAAAACTAGGAAAAGAAAGAGGCTTGCTGTCTCTCTTCTCCTGGTAGTTTTGCTGTCTTCTGCCATCCTGAACTGTTACCCCTTCTGCCATTCACATTGCTTTGGAGCTAGCTGATTATGGACTGAAACTTCCACAAACTGTAAGCCAAATAAATCTTTCTTCCTTTAACTTTGGGTGTTAGGCATTTTGTCTCAGCAAGCAGAAAAATAACTAAACATCTATTTCTATAGTTTTAGTCATGATTAGGTGTTGAACTTTGTCAGATACTTTTTCTGTATTTATTGAGATGATCACAAGATTTTTGTTTTTGATTCCATTGATATTGTATATTACATTTATTGATCTTCACATGTTGTACCATCCCTGCATCCTTGGGTTGAATCTTATTTGTTCATGCTTTATAATCTTGATGATTTCCTGCATTCTGTTTGTCAGTGTTGTACTGAGGGTTTTTGTGTCTATGTTCATTAGGGAGACTGACCTATAGTTTTCTTTTGTGTGGTTGGGTTCTTCTCTGATTTTGGTATGAGGATAAAGCTTGTGTTCAAGAATGATTTGGAGACTAATGCTTCTTTTTCAATTTTATTAAAGAATATCAGCATTAGTGGTATTACATATTCTGTAAATGTTTTATAAAATTTAGCAGTGATTCTATGAGTCACTGTAATTTTTTTCCATTTTTTTGTGGTATCTGGGATTGAACTCAAGACCCTGTGCTTGCCAGGCAAGTGCTTATTCTACTGAGCTATCTCCCCAGCCCTGAGGACCTGTGAATTTTTGCTAAAAGTTTTAAATTACATTTTCAATTTCATTGAGTTATTCAGAATTTTTTTTATCTTCTTGATTCAGTTTTGGCAATTCATACACATCAAGTAAGCTATCCATTTTCTTCTTCATTTTACATCTTACTAGAGTACATTTTCTTGAACTAGATATTAATGATCATCTGAATTTCAGTAGGGTCTCTTTAATTTCACTCTTTTCATTCCTAACTGCATGAATTTGAGTCTTATCTTCCCTCTTTTTGATGAGGTTGGCCTAGGCTTATCAATTTTATTTAATCTTTCAAAGAATCAACTCTTTTTTATTTTATTTTTTTTGCATTGCTCTTATTTTTATAATTCACTTCCTTGTATAACCTTCAAATTTGATTTTTTTCCTTCTTTTTCTAGGAATTTTGGGATCAACATTGAGTTACTTATTTGAAAATTTTCTATTTTCCTGATGTGAGAATTCACCACTTTAAATTTTTCTCTTAGGACTGCTTCCTTTTTAAATTTCCTCTATGTCCTATTGGTGTTTCAGGAATTGGTGTTGTTTAATTTCCATGTATTTATGTAGTTTTCGTGGTTTCTTTTGCCATTGATTTCCATTTTCATTGCATTATAGTCAGATAATATGCATAAAATAATTCCAATTTGTCTGCACTTACTTAAGCATGTTCTATGTGTCTATTTTGGAGACCAGGGCATGTGCAGCTGAGAATATGTATTCTGATGTTGTGGGGTGTAACACTTTACTGACATCTACTAAGCCCATTTGTTCACAGGTTTGGTTTAGTTCTGATATTTCTTTGTTGATTTTTTGGTTTATTTGTGACAGTGGGATATTAGGGTCCCCCATTACATTTGCATTAGTGCTTATTTGATCTTTTATGTCCCTTATTTGATTTATGTAGTTGTGAGAGTTGGTATTTGCTACATATAGATTTATATATTTTCTCTCTTCTTCTTGGAATTTGCCCTTAACATGTATATAGTGATCTTTTTTGTCTCTTTGATCAGTATTGGCATGAAGTTCACATTATCTTCAAATGGACTAGCTACTTCTGTTTTCTTCTGGGGTCCTGCCATAAGGATTATTGTTTTCCAGTTTTAGATTTCAGTCTATAAATCTCTTTCTGTGTTAAATATGTTTCTTGTATGCAGTATGTCATTAGATCTTGTTTCTTGATCTGTTATGCCAGGCAGGTACTTTTGACGGATATAACTGGTACATATTGACTTATCCTTGTTGTTACGTTCCTGTTGTTGGCTCCATGCCCCCTCCCCTATTTAGCTGTTTGCCGTGCCTCAATGATTCATTATGTTGGGATTCATGGAGTTATAGTCTGAAGGATGATCACCCATGTTTTGGGTAGCTGAAGAATACAGGACAGAAAGAATGAAAAAGAAAGCAGAAGAATATTAATGTAAACCAGAAAGCAAAGAAGCAAAGTTCACTGCCATGAAAATGTAAGAGGAGTGTTTATTAATGTCTTTGTAAAGTTGTAAGCAAGACACAAGGTTGCTTACTGACTAACAACCAACGATGTCCAGGCCGGATATTTTTCTCAAGACTAAGGTAGCTTGACTGCTGTAGGCCATGAGCCTCATCCTGCCCTCCCACCTGTGATCAATTTCCAAGCTCCCAGCATGGATGGTTCTTCCCTCATTTCAACCTGGGACATTGACAGTACAGTGACCCAGGACTATTCTGCTGCCTCATTCCAACCTGGGACATTAACAGTACAGTGACCCAGGACTATTCTGCTGCTGGAGTTCAGCCAGTGCCCTTTGAAATAAGGTGGCAGCCCTACCTGCCTGCTTCTGCTCCCTGTGTCTAGGCCAGAGCTCAGTACTGGCTCACCTCACTCAGCAACCGTGGCACCTCCTTTTCTGACTGCTGCTTTGGACTTCTCTGCCAGGTTACTGGTCCTGCCTGCAGCCAGCTGCTAATCTCTATTGTGTTTTTAAACACGATCAAAGGAAAATTAAAGTGAGAATTGTGCTAATATTACAGAAGTGAACCAGTGAAAATATCTAAGTATAACTAATCAGATTGTGTTATGAGATGTCACATAACAAATAACTGGAACCCAGTTAGGCTGCAGATACTAACACTTGATAATTGTTCATAGGCATTTGCATTTTGCTTACTTTTGTATGTACTTTTCCTATTGTGATGTGCTGTGGTTATGTCATCTAACTGTAGCTAGAATTAAGTCTGTTCCATCTCATTCTGAGATGCAGACCGAGAACTTTTTTTCATGTCTGGGAAATGAAGTGGTTAAGAAAGAAGGAAAAATGCAAGAGAAATGAGTAGAGAAATGCAGTGCCTTTTAATATAATAACCTTATGAAAAAGTGGAGCTTGAAAAGTTAGATTCATTTGTCCTTTGCAGACAAATGCTTTCTCCGAGTATTTGTAGGCCTAAGGAATAAACAGGCACTCTCTTCAGTGTAGAAGAAAGGACAGAATATACAGGTGTCTGCCCTGAAGGCCAGCATCCAGTTTGCTCTCAACAGGGAAAAGACAGAACAGAAGATGGTCAGAAGAGATAAAGAAACCTGCGGTTGTCTGTGGTTTCAGTCTTCTTTCTCCATTGGTGGCTTAATAGAAAAGATCTAGCACATTGGACAACATGAGGACCCTCTGTCTTCTTAAAGCTAACTTTAGGTACACCTTTTTTGTTTTCCCCAAACTTGGCCCCTCTTGATCAGAGAGCAAGTGGACCTGACAATCTGAATTTGAGTGGGTGGTGATAATATTTTCACTTAGATTAAAACTAGAACTTTATTACTTCAGTTTATGGAGCACCTGTGCCTTTACAAGGAATATTTTCATTCTAAGTTTCTTCAAGTTATAGTTTTAAAAATGTTATTTCATATTAAATGTGGGTTGAAAGTTTTCAGTACATACTAGCCTAATTGCTGACCACAATGTATCTCCAAGGTAAATAACTGAGGTTTTGTTGTAGCAGTATCCCACACTATCATTCATTTAAAAAATATATATATATATTTGGTTGTTGCAGGGTCTCACTACACAGCTCAGACTCATGGTGATCCTCCTGCTTTTGGCTTCCCCAGTTCTGAGATTAGAGCCATGCACCATTACGCCCAGACTCTGGCCTGTTCAGCCTGCCCTGGGGTGGCCTGTGGTGCCAGGGATTGAGCTGCAGTGCCTACACTTGCCTAAGCTTGCCTCAGCAGGTGTTTTAGTCTGCTGAGCTATCTTGCAAGCCCAAATATTAATTTTTCTATTAATCTGGTTTTGTTATAATCATGCATAGCATTCAACCCCTAGATGCTGTGGCTTACAACACCTTGCATTTATTTTTGCTTTTGTTTGTATAAAATTTTCCTGTAGAAGTTTCCTGAAGTCTTGTGGGCTTATCTGTTCTGTGTGTTTCTGGACTTGATTGTTGGTTGTAAAATTCAAACTCAAGATAAAGGAAAATATATACAATTTCTCATAGCAAACAACAGGAAAGCAAAAGTGGTAAGTGGAAGCAGCCAATGTCTCTGGAAATGTCTGTACAGAACCAGCGAAGTTCCCCTGGTCCAGGCAAAATCCAGAATCAAAGTAGATTTCTTTTTTTTTTTTTTTTTTTTTTTTTGTGGAACTGGGGATTGAACTCAGGGCCTTGCGCTTTCCAGGGAAGCGCTTATTCCTCTGAGCCATCTCCCCAGCCCCAAAGTAGATTTCTTTTTTCACACTCAACCATGGCAAGAAAGGAGAAATAATGGAAAAAATAATGTCTAAATAATGCATTCTACCTGTTGAGTATACTAGATAAACATCCTTGCATTTTTATGTTGTTGTCAGTTTACTTCATTTGAAAAACTGGTGCTATTGCATTTTATTACACTTTTAATTATTTTATAAGTAAATGAAATGTATCATTTGACTGTGGCTTTCTGTTTTTTGAAGTTATGTTCTATTCTTGCATAAAGTCATCAACTTTAAATATATACTTTTTAATTCCCACAGAATAGAACAATGCAAAGAAGCTTGATGTTTCTAAAACTAAATGTGTTCTAAAATTAAATGTTTCTAAAACTACTATTCAGTAGTAATTAGAATGATCAATACTTAATACTAGGAATGATAATACCCAAATCAGATAAATATATATAACAGTATTTTTTTGTTTGGCTAAAAACTGATTTCCCCAATATAATACTGTGATGTATTGGAAGATAAAATTGCTGATATTTTCAGCTTTCTTAATGAGTAGCAATGGTAAGGATTTAGAGATTTTTATTTGCTTATTAGTTATTAATGTGCACATAAACTCATCGAAAAATAAAGCTGTCTGTGTCTATGTACTCAATGCCAGTACACCTATAATTTTAGCACTTGAGAAGAATATGTACAATAATTGCAATCACTATACTTCAGCTTTTACAAGCATCTAACAATGTCATGAATCAGAAAGACACTGTAACAATTCTGAAGTGAATCTATACTGAGGCAATTAGACTTACCCATAAGAGATATTTTACTTCTTAACTTCTTTGAATATGGGAGCTCTCTTAATCTATTAGTGCTGCTAAAACAAATCACCTTAGGTGCTGCTTTATTTAAATAATCAGAAGGCTTCTCTCCCCCCACCACACCATTCCAGAGGCTAGAATGTCTAGGAAAAGCGTGAGCAGGTTCAGTTTTCTGGCAAGCACTGATCTCTGCTTCCAAGATAGCACCTTGAAGTTGCAACTTGTAAAGTTGTAGTCATAGTCCTATGTGTCCCCTAGCAGCAGGCAGAAAGACAAGAGAGAGGAAGCAGGAACGAAGCATCTTCATAAGGTGCTCTCTGACGGGGTCAGAATCGCCATGGCCTAGTCATCTCCTAAGGGCCACCCTTTTATCACCATCACATTATATTTCAACAGTTGAATTTTGGAGGGAACATGTGTAAACTAGTAACAGGTTATTAGTTTTTAAAATTTTTATACAAGGCTATTGTAAACTAGATTTACTTTGTGTATTAGAAATTAAAATGCTCATTCCAGAGTGATCCACATATATAATATAAACAAAGTGAGAATAAACACTTTGCACACAGTCTTTTAGACATGGCAGTTTTAATAATTACAAAATTAAATTAAAAAATTTCATGCCTACTATATACTAGTACAGATCACCTTTTTTTTTTTTTTTTTTTTTTTTTTTTTTTTTTTTTTTTTTTTTTTTTTTTTTTTTT
>PVKA01009658.1:0-67483 GCA_004027165.1 Ctenomys sociabilis | reverse complement strand
GGTCTTACCTCATATATAAAATAATATTGCCATAGATAAAAACAGATATAGTCCAAGAACTAAAGGAATGTGTTCTGTACTGTGGTTTAGCCAAAGGCCCTCAGTACTTAAAATAATAATGAAGCATAAGAGTTTATTTTGTATATTAGATCTTTTTCCACTGTTTCATTTTTAAAAGCTGATGCGTGCTTCCCTTTGAGCGGCGATTTGTTCAGCAGTGTTTACTCACCCAGAGCTCTAGGCTCAGGTGGGAGAGGGCAGCTGAGGTGGAGGAGGCACCGCCCAGGCCCTCAGAGAGTTGGTGGTCTCCTAGGAGGACAGAGAGGTCTGTTGATTATTATGCCACTAGGGAGAAAGCAGACTTGTCTTGAGGACAATGGAGGTATATCTAGGAACCAGGGAGGCCTCAGAAAGCTCCTGCTGACAATGGCAGAGGAGGGAACCTAACAAATCTTGACGGATTGGATAGAGGATGAGCCAGGCTAAGTAGGATTTGAAGACCCAGTGCCTCAGCTTGAGTGAACACTGCGTGACAAACTTTGTGCTTATCTCTTCCTCATTGAGGAGTGGCATGGAGGAAAAGGGGCTGGTGATCAGGAAATGCTACAGCAGGGTCTTTAGTAAGTCACAGGTGGATCTTTCTGAGGGGAGAGGGTAGTTCTGGGCTGGAGGAACCATCGAAGTAAAGGGAAGGGGTCACCTGGAGCACTGGAGAAAGAGTTGTTCAAGATGGCTGAAGAGACTTGGGGAGGTGAAGGCCTGGGAAGGTAGAAAAGGGACAGATTTGGGAAGGCATGGGGTAGCTTTCCAAGACTACTGTGCCAAGAAGCAATGCGGCTCATGCATCTTAGACACTCACAGAATTTTATTCTTGTTGAATATGAAAAAGGAACCTAAAGAATCCCTTCTCACTTCATGGGTTGTAGCACTTTCATCACAGTAGAAAACATGAACGATCAATCAGTGCCATTTTGGATCTATTGGTTAGAGGCGCCTCTTGGACAGCTTAAGTTGGAGGTGTCCTTTGGGGAGTTGCAAATTTGAGTCTTGAGTCCCACAGAAGGAGCTGTAGTTGGAAATAATGCAAAGGTATCAGCTAGCAAGGCAATGAAGGTCATGCTGCCTGTAGGATATCCCCAGGTGGCGTGGAGAAGCAAAAGTGAAGAGATGGCAGGGGAGATAGAATGAAGATACTAGGGCCAGTGAGTTTGGGACTCATTCACAAGTATTATTTCCCCACATATTTATTTCCTGAAGGACGAAAATTTACACATTTTTCCGACATAATACTGTGTGGCATGTGGACAACCGCTTCCGGGGGTGTGTTTGTGTCTGGCGCCCACACTGATGGCAGTTCCTCCTCTTCCTGCAGCTGCTCCCCAGAGTCCGGCCAGTGTTCCTGCCGGCCTCACTTGATTGGACGGCAGTGCAGCGAGGTGGAATCGGGGTATTACTTCACCACCTTGGACCACTACATCTATGAAGCAGAGGGAGCCAGCCTAGGGCCTGTAAGTAGGGGAGTGAGGCAGGTGGGGAAGGGGTGTTTTGTGTGTGTGGGAGTAATGCCATAGATGTGGGCCAAGAGGCTGTGGAAGAAGCACTTCAGTGGGTGTGGTCAGGAAGCACAAAATAAGGGTGCAGACCTGTCACCTTGAACACAGTCCTGTTTCAACCTATGTCCATCTGTAACTTGCATAGACTCCCTGTACTTGTGCTGCAAAGTTACTGTCATTGGATATTGTTTATGCTCAGACTCGTTTTATTTACTGTCTTAAAATGTAGTGACTTAAAATGGTACAGAAGGCTGGCTGGGCATTTGTCCTCGTATGACCCCTCCCCACAGCCCTCATAAACGTCCACTAGCTGGTGCAGGCAGGGTAGTAAGACTTCTTACCTGACTTCTAGCTTCCAAGCAGGAAACAGAAGCTGCCAGATGTCTCATAAGCCTGGCCTCTGAAGTCCCAGCATGTCTTCTCCTCATAATTTCTTGGTAATAAGTCACAAAACCAACCCAGGTCATGGGGAAGATGACACGGTTTCACCTCTTGGTTGATAAAGATGCATGCAGATACAGGGAATGAAAGACTGGGTGCTGGCTGTTGTTGGAGATGACCAAGCATGGGTATTTGATGGTGGTCCTGTCAGCAAGCACTCATTGGCATATTAAGTTTCTTCACTTGCAGTTGGAACCTGAAACTAATGCCAATTAGAGAAGAAATAACTGTACTAGCTGTGGGACCAGCCTTGAAGAGGACATTGGAAGCACTTCTAGGCTTGCTTCTGACTCATGAAACAGGGCCATCTTCCTTTCTGCTTATCTCCTGGCTGTGTCATATAGATATGTCCTTAGCCTATAAGGCCCTATCTCCAGTGTCCCAAGAATGGTCCAAGCTCAAAAATAACAAGAAACTAGTTACCTTATTTGTATATCGTGTGCTTTATAATCTCTCCGGAGATTTGCAACTATAAGAAAGCGGTAAGACAGCCACACTTTTGAATCTCTGGGTGGCTTTGGATTGGACTGCGAAGCAGTTGAATCCCATCCCCCATGGAGCCCTGCTTCCACCCCCTCAGGGCGTTACTGTGGTGGAGCGGCAGTATGTCCAGGACCGCATTCCCTCCTGGACTGGAGCTGGCTTTGTCCGAGTGCCTGAGGGAGCTTACTTGGAGTTCTTCATTGACAACATCCCCTATTCCATGGAGTATGAGATTTTAATTCGCTATGAGCCACAGGTAAAGAAAATGGGCTATGAGGGGGCTGTTGGTGAGGGGCATCAGGGTGGTGTTGCTGGTAGAAAAATAGCACCTCTTGTGGGTACTAATACTGTGAAATTTGGAGGTTACTTTGGAGCAGATCTTCCCCTGACTTGCTGACCTTCTTGGGGGAAATTAAGTTGTGTTTCTTGAATCTGGTTCTTAGACATGTAGTGACCTCTTGCTGGCCATTTAAGTGGGCTGAGTAGAGGTGGTAATGAGCTACTGCTTTGCTTCATCCTACTTTACCAGCTCCTTGCACATAGAAAAATCTTTTTTTTTGTCTTTTTGAGACAGGGTCTCACTATGCAGTTCAGGCTGGCCTTAAGCTCACTTTGTAGCTCAGGCTGGTCTCGAACTCACAACAATCCTCCTGCCTCAGCCTCATGAGTGCTGGGATTACAGGCATGCGCCACCATGCCCGGCTACATAGAAAAATCTTGCCAGGAGATGGAGGAAGTCATAGCAGGCAGAGACTGCCAAAGTGTTTCATAATGAAACAGAACTAGGCCATAATGCCTGTGGTGACTTTTGATAAACTGACACAAAAGAGGGAAAGGAATGGTGAGATCAGAGAGAGGTTTTGTTTGAGGAGCCATAGAGCTAGATGAAGAACACAGTGTTTGGGACAAGCCAGGGTTAGGGGATTTGGACTCTTATGGTAGGAAGCTCTGACAGGATTCTGAGCAGGGGATTTTGTCCTCTGAGCTGCTGAAGTGTGGACAGCAAGGGACAATGGGCAGCAGCAGGCAGCACTTTGGGGAAGTGCTTTGATTTGGAGAACGGAATTAAGGCCAGAGTTGGGGCAGAGGAAAGGGAAAGCAACCGTGTTCTAGAAGGGTGTGTAAAGACAGGCAGGGGTCGGGGAGATGGCTCAGTAGAATAAGTGCTTGCTTGGCAAGCGCAAGGGCCTGAGTTCAATCCCTGGTTCCTCCAAAAAAAAAAGAAAAAAAAAAATAGGCAGTGGCTCATGCTATGGTCCTTTCATTGCTCATTTCTTACACTAGCTGCCTGACCGCTGGGAAAAAGCTGTCATCACGGTGCAGCGGCCCGGGAAGGTTCCGACCAGCAGCCGGTGTGGTAACACTGTTCCCGATGATGACAACCAGGTGGTGTCCTTATCGCCAGGCTCGAGGTCAGTGCTGTGGGGTTTGCCCCTTAACAGAATTAACATGCACACACAGCCTTTCTAGTCTGGTGTCTTGCAAGTTGTTGAGTTGTCATTTCGGAGCCAGACCTCTGCTGTTGCGGTTCTTCCTCTGGAATTGGTGCCATAGTTTGCAGTGTTCATTTCTCGGATGCCTTGAGGTTTTTTTTTTTGTCAGTGTTTTTGCTTTTCCGTTTGGCGACAGATATGTTGTCCTTCCCCGTCCGGTGTGCTTCGAGAAGGGTCTGAACTACACGGTGCGGCTGGAGCTGCCCCAGTACACGTCCTCTGACACAGACGTGGAGAGCCCGTACACGCTCATCGACTCGGTGAGTGCCGGCCACTGCACAGCAGCAGTAGCGGCTCAGTCGTTCTGCTCCCAGCATTACTCTGCTTATGAAATTGCACCCTCTGGAAAGGACTTGCTCAGACTGCTTCCCTCCGAACAACGGAATATGCCTTGCACACCAGCATCTTGCAAAATCATCTAGCCACGTGAATCTAAGCTTTTTCTGAGAAGAATACTGAAAAGTGGACAGGGCTTCATTTTAGTGAGCCTGTTTTTCTCTCTCCAAGAAGCAAAGCACCATGGGGGTCCCTTCACCGACGCCATGGGTGTTGGCTGTTCTCCACAGCTCGTGCTCATGCCGTACTGTAAGTCCCTGGACATCTTCACCGTGGGCGGCTCAGGAGACGGGGTGGTCACCAACAGTGCCTGGGAAACCTTCCAGCGGTACCGGTGCCTGGAGAATAGCAGGAGTGTGGTGAAGACGCCGATGACGGATGTGTGCCGGAACATCATATTCAGCATCTCTGCCCTGCTGCACCAGGCCGGCCTGGGTAAGGATCGTGAAGCAGTGCCCTGTGCCTCTTAAATGATATTTCAGTGACCCAGGAAACACAGATAACAGGTGGTTAGGGAAGAGATAGTGCGGATACAGCTTGTCTAGAAAAATGCATGTTCTTCTTTGTGAAACATCAGGCTAACTCCCAAAGGTCACTGGATTGTAGTTTGATGTTGTGGGATATTTGGGCTCAGGAGACAAGAGGAGAGGGCATCCTTCCTAGGAGAACTGCTTTGATCTGCCAACTGGGTCCCTGTCCCCTCCCCCAAGGCCTGATTTCATTCTGAACTGGGATTCTGAAGAAGCCAGGTAGTAAAGGAGCAAGGAACCAGCTCAGGACAGGGTGTAGGCTCTCATGTCCTGGTTCTGGTGTCTTCACCCCTGCAGCTTGTGAGTGTGACCCTCAGGGCTCCTTAAGTTCTGTGTGTGACCCCAATGGAGGCCAGTGCCAGTGCCGGCCCAATGTGGTTGGAAGAACCTGCGACAGGTGTGCGCCTGGAACCTTCGGCTTTGGGCCTGGTGGATGCAAACGTAAGTGCATTGGAAGTGTTGTGCTATATTCCAATTACCTGGGCAGCGAGGGAGAGTGAAGGGGCAGCCTGCAAAGGCAGCATGCCACCTGGGAACCGGTCACTGGAGTTGTAAGCTTTCTGAACAGAAGACCAGGATGCTCATGACAGGGACACATCCTGTTGGGCGAGTATCTCAGGGTGCTTCTTGGGTGGCCTGTTTTTGCAGCCTGCGACTGCCACCTGCAAGGTTCCGTCAGCGCCTTCTGCGACGCGAACACCGGCCAGTGCCCTTGTTTCCAGGGGGTGTACACTCGGCAGTGTGACCGATGTCTGCCTGGCTACTGGGGCTTCCCGAGCTGCCAACCCTGCCAGTGCAACGGCCATGCTGATGACTGCGACATTGTGACAGGGGAGTGCTTGAGATGCCAGGACTACACCATGGGCCACAACTGCGAAAGGTAGGTGTGAGCAGCACTGCCCCTGCCACTGAAGGGGATGGCACCGGCTTTGGGTGAGACAAACCTCAGAATTAACTGCTGCCGGCTCCGAGCCACTTGTGTGTTTCTGCTAACCCCCCCCACCCAGTTCTTTCGAGGAACTCATTCATTTACGCAGTGCATGTGCAGTTTATACCTTGCATGGGGCACACCCTGCTCTGGCTGCGACTGTGGCAGAGAACCAAACCACCAGGGCCGCCCTTGTGCACTCAGCCTGCAGCTCACCATGCCTCTGCATGGAAATCTCACCTCTGTTTTGGCGCCTGTTGCAAAATGTTAATGCCGAAGTCGGCCTTAAAGTAGATACTAAATCCAAATGGGATATTTTAAATGGCTTTGTTTTGCAAAATGTTTTGTGTGACCTAGAACAGGAGACATAAAATGTGCACAAGTACAGCTGGTCTCTAGTTAGGAAAATGTTAATATCATTATGGATATAAAGCCCTGCACGAGACAAATAGTAAGGAGAGGATGTAGACTGTGTCTCCAGTGATGAGAACCACTTAGCTCAGGAGGTAAAAATAGCTCAGATGAAAACATTGCATACCCTGTTCATTACTAATTCGGAAACACAGATTTAAAACCTGCTTTCTGGCCAGGCGCAGTACATGCCTGTAATCCCAGCACTTGGGGAAGATAAGCCAAGAGGATCACTGTGAGTTCAACACCAACCTCGGCTACAAAATGAGTTTGAGGCCATCCGGAACTGCCTAGTGAGACTTGTCTCAAAAAGACATTTTTTTTTTTTTTTTTCAATGTATTTAGTATGAGGTCTATGGAGTAAACATAGATCAGACTCCTAATGATCTCCTGTTTTCAACCTCCTAAATGCTGGGATTACAGGCATGTGCCACCACACCCAGTCTCAATCCTGGACTGTGTGCCCTGGGGGCGGAGCCCACACAGCCCGCAGGGGATCCAAAATAAAATAAAAATGCTTTTTTGGGGGTAAAATAGTCTTCACTTTAAAAAAAAAATTTTTTTTTTCTTGTTAGTGATATTGAGGATTGTAGACAGATGGGCCTTCACACTGAGCTACATTTCCTAGCCTTTTTTTTTAGTTTGAGTTTAAGTTGCCCAGGCTGGGCTGAAACTTGTGCCTCAGTCTCCCAGAGTGCTTGGATTAGCGTGTGCACCATGATGCCCAATAGTAGACTCTACTTTTCAACAGTAACTTCCCTCTCCTAATATTGCTCCACTCTACCTGGAAGCCCTTAAGACAACAGCTTAGCTTCCCAATGACCACTTTCTCCTTCTCCCCCAACCCAATCCCCTGGATACAATTTCCTGTCCGCTTCCCTACCCACACAAGAGAGGCCCCAATCAGCTCCTTCCATGTAACTGAAACTGCCTCAGACTCCATCCCTAGCAAAGTCCATAGAAGTCTCAGCTTTCTTTGTCAAAGAATCCCCCTTTCCTCCCTGTATTCTTTCCATGTCATTTAGTCAGCAAAAGCCTCTTTTATCGTTCCTATTTGTTTACTGCTGAAAAACCTAACAATGGTCTCCAAAGTTCCTTCAAGCTCTTACGATGTAGATATTCTACAGAATAACCTTCGTAGCATTTATCTTGAGGACAGCAGTCTGGCCTAATAAAGTCCTTGCTAATGATCTTCAAACTTATGGATGATTGTCTTAATGGGATGTGTGAGCTTTGCAAATCAGTCACCTGCCATGAATCCCTTGCCTATACCATGAGGAGTTTTGAGCTGTTAGATTTGGCCACTAATGAATTACATTTCTCAATCCATGCTTAGAACCACCTGACTCATGAACTTGGAACTCACCTAGCGACAGACCACCTTGGCAGCTCTGTGACTGATAAAAGCTGCCTCGTAGGATGTGACTTTAGACCCAGAACTGGGCTTGCTTACATGTTCTCCCTCCCAGGCACCCAGGCTAGACAGTGCCAGCCTCACCTCAGATACCCAAGGCAAAGAGGAAGCAGCTCTGTCACTCAGGGTAGGGGACTGCTGATGGCAGTGGGCTGTGTTGCTTCCTCTGGGAGCAGGAAGTCTGGGGGCCACATGTGCAGAGCCATGACCCAGCAGGTGTGAGCCCCTGACACCTGGGGCCTGTTACACCACAAACTGGGGGAAAGGATCCCAGCAATCTGTAGCCTCCCCAGGGACTGGTTGGAGGCAAAGTTGGAGAAGCATTTTGCTGCGGTGGAAAGTCTTCCATGTGGCAGTGTGAGGACCTGGGAAGAATGTTCCCACACAGAGCAGAGTTTGAGTTTCAGAGTTTCTTGAAACAGTTTTTACAGCTGCAGTCAGGGCTCGCTCTCTTTTGACCAATGCAGATGCTTAGCTGGTTACTATGGTGACCCCATCATTGGATCTGGGGACCACTGCCGCCCTTGCCCTTGCCCAGATGGTCCTAACAGCGGACGCCAGTTTGCCAGGAGTTGTTACCAGGATCCAGTCACTCTACAGCTTGCTTGTGTCTGTGAACCAGGGTACATTGGTAAGTCACGCACAGGCTTTGTGCAACAGAGGAGGGAAACTAGTCATCGAGGACCCCACTTTGCAGTTGTTCTTTTTATTTTATGTAACCCTGGGGTTAGGACTCCAACTAACCTCAGGCTGCCTTTTACATTGTTCCCATGTTCTTTAGTGGCTAGCGTGCTTTGCCCCGTACCTGACAAGCTAAATGCTCCTAACTGCCTGCACAGCTGGAAGCCTTTCTTTCCCCTCCAGGAGTGAGGGGCTGGGCTCTGTCCACAGGGCTGTGGCATGAGCCCCCGCTGGGCAGGGATGCCAGTGCCAGGTGTCAGCTGATTGGCCCAGCTGAAGCTGTTGTGCTTCCTTTTCCTACACAATAGGCTCTAGATGTGATGAGTGCGCCTCGGGGTTCTTTGGTAATCCTGCCGATGTGGGGGGCACGTGCCAGCCTTGCCAGTGCCATCACAACATCGATACGAGTGACCCAGAGGCCTGTGACAAGGCAACTGGAAGGTGCCTCAAGTGCCTGTACCACACAGAAGGTGACCACTGCCAGCTGTGCCGCCCTGGCTACTATGGCGATGCCCTCCGGCAGGACTGCAGGAGTAAGATGTGCATTCATTCACTCGGCCACCTCCTTAGCATGACTGATTGGTTGATTTCTTCTCATTGTCTCTGTTTCCATGAGGTAGACTATTATTTAATCTTCCTCAAAAAGTAAGTGCCAACTTTCTTGGTTCCTCTTTCTTTTTTTTCCATTCTCTTCTCACCCCTTCACCCCTCCTTCCCCATCCTTATTTACAAAGCTTTGTTTCCTTTAGAATGATTTCTGTCTAACTTTTATGTGCCGGAATTCAAACCCAGTGCCTTTGTGCTGAGCTACATTCCCAACCATAACTCACCTTTTAAAAAACTTTCTTGGAAACAAGGTCTTGCTAAGTTACTCAGTTGCTCAGCTGGGGCCTGAACTTGAAATCCTCCTGCCTCTATCTCACGGAGCTTCTAACTTCATTAGAGGATTTTATTATTTGTGTATTTATTTCACATGGGAAAAACACATGTTCAGGTAGGGAGCAAAATTGTACTTTCAGGGCCAGGAATATAGCTTAGTGGCACAGAGCCTGCCTGGCAAATACAAGGTCCTGAGTTCAATTCCTAGTACCAAAAAACATTTTGCACTTTCAGTGAAAGATGGGATGGAATTTTTTTTTTTTTAATAGAAAACATGTATAATTTATTAGATGGACTTAAAAATTAACATGAGTCAATTTCCGGCACTTCTTGAGTACAGACTATGAATATTTTCTACCAAAGAACAGTGTATCTAGCAGGCAATTACATCAGAATTGTTAAGTATCTTTGTAGTCTCATTTTCTGGCAAGATTGAAGTCTCGTGATGTAGCTCAGTGCTGGGGAGAGAAAATCAAAATGGGAAACTGATCATTACTATGATAAATGGCACGCAAGAGCAAGTGGGTGTGCTCTACCCAGGGCCTGCTGACTGGACGGGACGCCTGTCTTACCTCATCAAGGGAGCTGGTCCTCCTACCCTAGGGAAGACAAAGAAGTGAAATTTCTGAGACCATATTATTTCTCTCTTATCAAGAGAGCAGCAGGCATTTTCTTTGCTGCTGCCACAGGCCCATTTTTATCTGTCCAGATGCACGTGGAGTGCTGGGGACCAGCAGGACCAGATTCCTTAAAGCCTGCTGGCTTAGAGGGCTTCCATCTGCTGCTCTGGACACCTCTTTTACTGCTTTTTCTGCCAAGAGTTTGAAGCCGCTGGAAATCCCACTTCTTAGTGGCCCCCTTTTTGTTTCCAGTTAAATCTTTACTTTTAGTACAATGGACGAGCAGCTCACTGAACCCGTACATCTAGAAAATACTCCTGGCAACACTGTCGTGGGTGTTGTGCAAATGTGTCGTTGGCCCTGGAAAGCGGCAGAACTTGTATCACATTTCACAAAACCTTCTGAAGAAGAGTAATTTTAAGATTTTTAAAAAAGCTACTCCCTTCCCTGCTTGTACCTCCAGATGGAGGTCGGGACAGGGAGAACCCTGGCTTTTGAGGTGTAGCTGACCTCTGCATGCCTGTGACTGACTGGGAGCTCCTCTGACCTTGCCGTCTCTTTCAGAGTGTGTATGCAACATCCTGGGCACTGAGCCAGAGCACTGTGAGGGCTCCGACTGCCGGTGTGACCAGGCCACGGGCCAGTGTGCGTGTCTTCCCAACGTGATCGGGCAGAACTGCGACCGCTGTGCGCCCAATACCTGGCAGCTGGCCAGCGGGACTGGGTGCGAAGTGTGCGGCTGCAACACTGAGCATTCCTTCGGGCCATCTTGCAACGAGGTGAGAGGAGAGGCCATCATGGACCCTTTGGTGGCCTCTCCCTAGGTGGAGAAAGGCCAGCATGGAACACAGCTGGGCTAACCCCTTGTAGTCTGGTCTTAGTC
Source organism: Ctenomys sociabilis (assembly GCA_004027165.1). Classification (NCBI taxonomy): domain Eukaryota; kingdom Metazoa; phylum Chordata; class Mammalia; order Rodentia; family Ctenomyidae; genus Ctenomys; species Ctenomys sociabilis. The sequence continues at coordinate 56,831 of PVKA01009658.1, read as the reverse complement.
CTCACTGGTCCCTGCTGGGCTGGGGTGACCTAAGCATACCCACAGTGATTCAGGGTAGCACCCAGGAATGGGTGGGGAGCAGCAGAGGGGACAGGATGGTGATGAGAGTACAGGTTTCTCTTCCTTACCTGACCCTGGCATCAGACTTTGTTCTGAAAGGAGCTAAGTAGCGATCTCCAGCATGTAGATAGCTGACACATTCCGAGGTGGCATGCTTGTTCCCAAGTCGCTCAGGTTGAGTCAGAGTTGGCTTAGGATTGTGTGGCTGGAATAGTGGAGAAAGGTGGACACAGATCACATGTGCTGTGCCCTGTTTTGAGGGGCCTGGAGGAGGTACTGGCCAGTGACCTTGGTGCCCAAGACAGAGGAAGAGGGTCCCTGTCTGAAGTCAGCAGCTTAGTCACTGCAGCAGCTGGGGGAAGGATGCCAGACGCTACCTGAGGCCACCTGACCCCGTCTGTGTTCTGGCCATAGTTCACAGGGCAGTGCCAGTGCATGCCAGGCTTCGGAGGCCGCACCTGCAGTGAGTGCCAGGCGTTCTTCTGGGGAGACCCCGATGTGGAGTGCCGAGGTGAGGTTTGGGTAGCAGCATGGGGCGTGGGATGCGAGGGCCTTTGTTAAATCCCAAGGTACAGAAGACAATGATATGAGAAATGTGTGTTCCACCTTTGCTGAAAAGTCTAATCTAGCTTCACAGGTAAGTTTTGGTGGTAAAAGTCGATGCCTGCTCCTCCAGCCCTCCTCCAGAGCTGCAGTTGCTTATTTGGCACTGCAACCGCACCCATGTCTGCAAACTGCTAATACAGTGCTGACTTTTAACAAAATGGAAACATGAACCATATGTGCCTGCAAGGAGATTTTAAAAAAATTTTTTTTCCCTCTCCAAACTATACTTTGTAATGGACTTCCTTGGTAGCTCATGCTGGACTCCTGGTTTTCCTAAAGAGATCATTTGATGCTGGTGGGTCCAGCAGCTACAACTACAAGGTGACAACACTTCAATGAAAACCTGAATAGTGGGCTTTTAGTTTGGAAAAAGTGATTCCTATATTAACACCTTTGGTCTTAAAAACAATATGCATGTCATAGGTTTGCTGCTGCTGTTGCCAACCACATCAACAGTTAAAATCTTTGATTTGTGTGCATGAGTTCAGTGTCCCACCAGCAAGGACTGTGAAGAGGTGAAGATGAGGTCAGCATTCAGTTGGTTAGTGGGAGTGCCATGTTTTCACATAGGCTGGGAGAAGATCCTCCTCCACCTCCGTGGTGCTAGAGACTGAGCCCAGGGCCTTTGTGCCAAGCTACGTACTTGGCTGTTTTCATTTTTTACTTCAGACAGATTCTAACTGAGTTGCTAAATTACCCAGGTTGGGCTCTAACTTATAGTCATCCTACATTAGCTTCACATAGTGCTAGAATTGCAGATAGTGCCACTACATCGAGCTGACATTTTCTTTTTTAAAAAAATTTTATTTATTTGATATTTTTTTAGGATCGGGTCTTGTTATATAGTCCAGATTGGTCTTGAACTTATGAAGCAACCCAGGCTGGCCTCAGCCTCCTGAGTGCCGGAAGGCTGCCACCACACCTGGCTCCAGCTGACTTTTTCTTAAGAACAACAACAACAAAAAAAATTAGCAAAATCATGTTTTTCTGAACCTGACAAATATTTTTCCTATCTTAAAGCATTTATGACAAAGATTTAATTAGTATTTTTTTTTTTTTTTTGCGGAACCGGAGATTGAACCTTGTGCTTGCTAGGCAAGCACTCATTCTACTGAGCTATCTCCCCAGCTCCTAATTAGTATTTTTGACTATGTCTTTTGCTTTTGTTCTGTTTTCCTGCAGTTTTAGTTTATAACTGAATATATTCTATTATTATTTAGGTATTCTTAGACTTTTTTTTTTTGTATTTTAGGGAAGGGTGTTCAGGGTCTCATGAGTAGACCGACTCAGTATTGATCTGCCTCTTTATAGCCTCCCAAGAGTTGGGATCATAGGCGGCCACCACCACGTCCAGTTTCAGTTGCCCTCTCAGCACTCCCTGGGGGAGGTGCTGGAGCAGCAGGCCCAGGGATCAAACCCTTGGCTCTGGGCCTGCTTGCAGGCACTTTAATCCACATTTGGCCGGTCCCTTACTTTCTTTGTTATACATGTGAAGGTATACATTGATGTTGGACTTTTTAAATTTAAAAAATAATCTCTTTTTTGGATACAACAATAAAAAACAGTGGTCTTCAAGTGGTCAACTCACTTGGTGTCTCCCATGAAAGGTCAGAAGCCATAACCTTCATTAACATTAGGAAAACACTTCACAGTGGCACGTGGTACCCGGCAGGCCTGGCCAGAAGCGCCCTGGTGAAGGTCAGTTTCCAAGTGAGGCTGAAGTTTGCTGCGTCAGGGAGCAAGCAGTTTCATTCCTCAGATGTTGATGGTTTCTGGGGTCTGAGCCGAGTCTATCAGAAGTCCATCCCCTTTGTGCTACCTCTCTTCCCCCAGTGAAACCTTCACTGAAGTGTGTTCTCCTGGGCCCTGTCACTTTTCATTTTAATTCCTCTTCTAATGCCCACAGGCTTGATTTTTCCACAGATAATGCCTTTGCAGCTGCTGATCCTACCAGATGTATTGCTGGCACAATAACCTTGGCCATCCAATCCAATCTGACCTGTGCTATAGTCTCAGCTTTCACAGGCCTATAATCCCAGCACTTGGGAGGCCGAGGCAGGAGGATTGTTGTGAGTTTGAGACCAGCCTGAGCTACAAAATGAGCTTAAGGCCAGCCTGAACTGCACAGTGTCTCAAAAAGACAAAAAAAAAAACAAAACAAAAACAAAAAAAAGCTTTGTCAGCTTGGAAGGCCCTTACCCAAAGCAAAATCAGAGCTTTCTTACAAGGAGTGCTCGGAAGGTTGCCCCTTACCCTCTTAGCTTATTACCATTTCCTCTAATTTTGCTAGAGGAATTGTAGATTATCATCCACCCCCATCCCCCAACTTTCTTGGGTTGAAAGTTAAATCTTGTTTTAGAAACTGTGCTGGGTGAGATGTTTAGCATTGGTGTTTACAGACTTTATTCATTTTTATCTAGAAGTCAGCCCTTTGCATATTAAACTGATAATCAGGAAAAACAAATACATATAGAACAAAGACTACCCTCAAGGAAATGCAGCTTGTGTAAAGAAAATGGATTGAAGTTGGTCATAGGTAGTCCTTTCCATTTCTCCCATTTGTGTTTGTCTCTAAGATAATCAGACATTTAGTTAGTAAACAGACTATAAGACTGTCTGACCTCAAGGCTTGCATCCTTGCCACCAAGGCTGTGACTGGGTGGCAGCAGAGAGGCAGGCAGAGGGGCCTGGAGTCAGGCCCGGGGCTCCTTCACTGGCTTTGCCTCCAGAGAGCACTCTCCCTGGCACATGCCTACTCAGTTGGAGTAGGAACTTTCCAGTCCTTCTGCTTTTATGCATCTGTTATGTCTATATGATTTTTCAAAGTAAAATGTACTCAGGATTTGTCTCCTACATTTAGTCCTAAAGCCAGACATGGTGGTACATGCCTGTAATACCAGTTACTCAGGAGTCTTAGGTAGAATATTGCAAATTCAAAGTCAGCCTGAGCAATGTAGTGAGTCTCTGCCTCAAAGAAAAAAAAAATTGAAAGAGGCCAGGTGTGGTGCCACATTCCTGTTTTCTCAGCACTCTGGAGGCTGAGGCAGAAGGATCTCCTCAAGTTCTCCAGTCCAAGGCTGGCATGGGCTAGATTGTGAGTTCAGGATTAGCCTGCAGTACATAGTGAGACCTTGTCTTTAGGTAGGTAGGTTGGTAGGAAAGTCAGTAGATCAGCTCATTAATCGATGAATCAATAGAAGAGCAGAACAGCAGAGCAGAGCAGAGCAGAGCTGGTCATGTAGCTCTGTGCAAAGGGCCCAGGTTCTGCTCCAGTCCTGCCAAATAAGAAAAGGGAGGGGAACAGAAGACTTTGTATTCCTAACCTTTATATTATAATCAGTCTTTCTATCCACTCAGCACATCTCCATCCAGTATAATGTTGGTTTCAAGCCCTTTGTAGCTGTTATGAGCCTCTCAGAATGTAGCCCACGGGAACACAATCCAAGAGCTTTTTCCAGCTCTAGATCTAAGGGTTCCAGTCTTGCTTTCCTACTAAATTATAAAATATTTCCAAACTTAACCTTTCGGTCTCTTTTTAAGTGCCAACCAGAAGAAAACCCTCTTCTTCCAGAGTGTTAAAATATAGGGTGATGGTACCTGACCTAGGTGCTAACTTTAGCAATTCAGAGTTATAAAAATATTGCATCTGTTTGAGCACTGCTGTCTCATGTCTCCTTTGAGTTCCTGCCAGCTGAGCTGGTTCAGGGCATTTCTAATTCAGGAGAGGAAAGCAGTTTGAATTTACACTATGGTGAGGAAGTTGGTATAGGCCAGTGGTGGCAAACTAGTAGCACCTCTGATACTTGTCTTTGAACACAAAAAGATGTTATAAGCAAAAAACTCAGTGTTGTCACTTGGGATAAACACACAGCTTTTGGGTACTCATCCCTAAAAGGTTTGCCATCACTGGTAGATGCCCTTGGTGTTCAGGAGCCAGGAATGATAAATGTCGCTTAAAGGACAAGAGCTTAAAGCAGGCTCTCAAACAAGAAAGTGTTGACCCCAACTGCCTGTGATGTCCTGTAGAGAAAGCTGGTAACCTACAAAGTAGGCCTAGAGAGAGACAGAGACAGAGACCATAAGAATTGATTTAAGGGGTCCGGGAGATGGCTCAGTAGAGTAAGTACTTGCCTGGTAAGCACAAGGACCAGAGTTCAATCCCCCCACCCAATTGATTTAACGGGGGGGTGGGGGGGTCATCAGCCTCATGCCCACTGGGCAGCCGTGGGAGTGGGAGGCAGGCCCACCAGGCCAGGCAGCTTAAGGAGGAGACACAGTGCAGGGTTCTTTGTGTCCTGGGGCACCCTCCAAGTTGGAGACAAGGGCTTGAAGGCCTGGCTCCAGAGATTAGCAAGGACAAAAAGTTTCTTCCGAAATTAGATGGGGCCATAGGCAAAGGACATCCACTCTTTCCTTGAATTGCCAAATACATTGGAATGGTTTGTTGGCCAGCACAAATTTAGACACTCTGGTGCTGTGTAGCAGACAATATGCTTACAGAAAGACTTGGATCATAGCTAAGTGTTCCCCTTAAGGAAAAAAAATGTAGTGATGTAAAAGACAAATGAGCAGAACCTCCAACTTACAGTCTGTTGAATGTCGCTATTGTCCATGCGCCTTGGGGCTCTTGGCTGATCGTGGAGTCTGAACAAGCTGACCACTGTGCTGTGACACGGGGGCAATCTCCTCTGCCCAGCGCTGAGTGCACTGGGGATAACTCCAGCCTGAAGCTATGCACTGTGCCCCTCAAGGGGTCACACGAGGAGTCACTGGTGATTCTTAAATAGCAGAAGCAGAGTTTCCCTTTGAGGCCCCTGTCTCAGCAAAGGCCAGAATCTCCAAACCAAGGTTTGATGAGAATTGTGAAGCAGAAGTGAGAAGCTGTGGGACATGGACATTGTCCAAACTTTGCTCCTTCTTCCTCCTCTATTTCTTTCTTTTTTTTTTTTTTTGGTGGAACTGGGAATTGAACTCAGGCTCTTGTGCTTACCAGTGAAGCTCTTATTCCACTGAGCTATCTCCCCAGCCTCCATCTATTTCTTAAGTAGAAGGACACAGCCTGTTCCCTTTTGAAGGCCTGATTTGTTTCCTCAGCTTGGGATTTCTTCTACGCTCACCTACATTTTTCTTAGTTCCTTTCTACCTCAGGAATCAGACTTCATTTGAATCTTTAGAGCTCCCTGAACTGCGTTGTCAGGAGGGTGAAGTTGTGTCTAACCCTACAAGTGGAACCTGTGTCCCCAGAAGTGGACAGCAGCTGTGTTCCTGATCCTAGTGCTGGCCTGTTAGGTCTTGGGGCCCAGGAGTTTGGAGTGTTGCTGGCTAACAGGAAAAGGCAGGGCGTGGGGACCTAGGGAGGCCACAGGCTAAGCACCATTTGCTCTGAGTGAGAAAGCCCAGAGATAACAATGGTGTGAGTCGGGACCCCCCTTGAAGTCTCTCCAGTCTAAGGAGATAAGAGAGTATTTATTTTACTTACTCATACCTTTTCCCAGCATCCACTGTTGGCCAGAATGTGTGTCCACGCCTTTTGTTCTTCAGATGCTGAAGAGATACTGTGATGTCTGAAGGGCTGATACAGAAATGATTTGATCGCGTGAGATTTGGGGATGGACTAGGCACTATTATTAATATTGGCCATAGCTGCCACCCAGTGATGTGGAGCTTTGCCATGTCACAGATGTGATGTTTACCCTGTGGCATTTGGCTCTGTGTCAGGTGCCAGCTGCTGTTTAGCACCAGTGACACAGGGAGACGACAGTCTCTCGAGTCCTCAGATCATCCCTGGTGTTTTGTAACTGAGTGCTGAGCACAGAAGGGTGGTTACCTGCAGGGGGCAGAATCTGAGGTGGCCTTTTTCCTGCTGTGTAGCCAAGAGCACTCACGTGACCTCTCTGCAGCTCAGTTTCCACATCTGTAAATAGTGCAGATGCTCCAACCATTATGTACTTACTCGGCTTCCTCAAAGAGATTCCCATGTACAGTTCTGGTGAGGGTTAAATGAAATGCCTGTGGAACATTTCTTCAGTACCTGGCACATAGTAAGTGTTAGATATTCATTTTTAGTTATTACTGTTATGGTTAAGAACCAAGTGTGGTCTCTGGCCTCGAGATCACCTGGCACTGCTATTTCCTTCCAGCCTGTGACTGTGACCCCAGGGGTGTCGAGACGCCGCAGTGTAACCAGTCCACTGGCCAGTGTGTCTGCGTGGAGGGTGTGGAGGGCCCACGCTGTGACAAGTGCACACGGGGGTACTCGGGGGTCTTCCCCGACTGCGCACCCTGCCACCAGTGCTTTGCACTCTGGGATGTGATCATTGGCGAGTTGACCAACAGGACCCACAGGTTCCTGGAGCGAGCCAAGGCCTTGAAGATCAGCGGCGTGATTGGGCCTTACCGGGAGACTGTGGACTCAGTGGAGAAGAAAGTCAATGAAATAAAAGCGATCCTGGCCCAGAGCCCAGCAGCTGAGCCACTGAAAAACATCGGGAATCTCTTTGAGGAAGCTGAGTAAGTATGTAATGGTTGGAGTAGCAGCTAATAGTGTTTGCTCAACATTTAAACAGCAAAACTTTTCTGGCGTGGTGCTTCTATCCAGTTGCTCTGGTCCTGTCCTGTCTATTCGCAGCAATCTTTGGTGAGTGATGGGCATGTCACTGGGCCTAGGATCTGCAAGCTGCAGCACTGGAAGTACTCGTGTTCCCTTACGGCCAGCTCACAGTGCTGCTGTAGGTGGAAGAGGCAGAGCAGCACTGGGCCAGGAGCTCTGCCATGCACCAGGCTTCTGAGCTTAGATCAGGCATTAATCCATGGACCTCGATTTTCTTTCTCTTGGATGATGGGGGAAATAATACTTGCTTTACCCTCCAGAGTTACACAGGTATTGAGTCACGAAATGATAATGTAATTGTGAGAAAGACATTATAAATTAATTTATTATTGTAACTTAGCACTGCTACTATGGAAATTCTAGCACTACAGATAGACTTTTTCCCAGCTTAGTTTGTTGCTTAGCCATTGGTGCACTAGACCAGTGTGTCATTTAATTGTTAAAAACTTTTTTACAAGAACAAAAAAATTCTACCCCTTCTCTGAGTATTCATCTTTCAGACTGGATGGCTTGTTTGGTTTGGTTTGGTTTGTGAGGCTAGGTCTCCTTAGTAGTCTGCACTAGCCAGGAACTCATTACATAGCCCAGCCTGGCCTTGAACTTGCCATCCTCCTGTCTCGGCCTCTGAAGTACTAGGCTTACAGGCATGCACCACCACTCATGGCTCACTTAAAGCTGAGAGAGTTGAGGTGGGCCTAACTTGTTAAGGATCATATTTCTACCTTTCCTTCTGTCCTTGTTTTCCTTGCCCACAAACATTCCAACTACTTTTTCCAAAAAAGACCCGAGAAACGGCAGTGTGAAGACCTAGAAATGGAAGATAAGGCAGGAAGAGCCCTTGCTTGTCCCCACCTGATTATGACCGGATTCTGACAGTAACTTGTGTGGGGTGGGACTTTAGTCGGCATCTCTAAAAAGCTGCATGGACTCTTCATCAGATGTGACATTTGGAAAGCCAGGGAACACCTGACACCTGTAGATCAAGTTCCCTGTCCTTAAAGTGAATGTCACCAGTGCCCTGACTTAGAGCTTCAGGGCTGGGGGGTCACAGGGTGTTCAAGAGTATCTGCTGTGGACTGATGACATGTTAACCAGGCAGTTGACCTTACTAAGAGATTTGGTTTCTTCATGTGCAGCAGTCACAAGTTCTGGGGGCTTTCTGAGTTCATGTAGGGCGCAACTGCTAGCCTGAGTCTCACGTGCCTGCAGAACTAAAATCCTGGGTGTCCTGGGCAAACTGTCTAGGAGCCCCAGCTAGAGGCAGCTGTTTCTACCCTGAGTGTCCATGTGGCAGATTGCTGTCCTTTCAGGAAAAACAGCTTCAGTAATCTTTGTTTTCAACAATTATGTTTGTTTTGGGACCCAAAATGGTCTCACTTAAAAAGTACGCAGCCTTGTGGGGCTGTATATCCTAGAATGTGTCAACCCTGAGCTTAATCCTCAGAACAACAAAAACCAATGCTATGCTTTACTCTTAAAAAAAAAAAAAAGGAATATTTTGGAGACTTACAGAGAAACAAAAGCCTTTTGTGAGACAACGTATTAATAAAAGCAGAACACTGAAAAATGAAACTGCTACCCTCAGGGAAAAAACCATCAGGTTCATAATGTATAAATAAACCTACCAAATCTGATGAGTTCAGTGTTTGGTCTTCAGGTTGGATCATTCATGTTATTATCTAAGGCCTAAATGTAATTTTTCTAATCACCCATATGATTATTAGCATCTTCACATTTTCTTAGTCTTGTTCTGTTTTTCCTTTTAACAGCCAGGGTCTCACTGTGATGCCCAGGCTGGCCCCAGATTTCAGGGCATGAGTGATTCTTACTCTGCAACAATCCTTCCTGAGTGGTTGAGATGGAGACAGACACCATTGTGCACAGCTATGTTTTTTACATTATATATTCCAGAGAAAACAGTCCCATTTGGTTAGGTGAGCCAGTCACTATCCTATCTTTGTGACGGACACAGATCACACCCCAGATTTGCAGATAGATTCCTGAAGGGCAGCTCTTGAGATAAAAGATACAGAACAAGGACCAGCCAAATAGCTAAGTAGATTAGGGGCTGGGAGTTTGATTCCCAGGCCTGCCATTTGAGCCCTGTCTCTGGGGCTCACTGAGAGGGCAATTGAGACTGGACGCGGTGGTGCGCACCTGTAATCCCAGCACTTGGGAGGCTGTAAACAGAAGAAACACTAGAGTCTGATCTAGTAGTGAGTCCCTGAACACCCTGTAGACCCTTTCCTAAAATACAAAAAAAAAAAGAAGATACAAAACAAACCATAGTTGGATTTGGATTATACAGGGATATTATAAAAGTATAATATCCCTATAATTGTCCTCCATAGATCATCCTTTTTCTTATAAAAAATAAAAGGGTAGTGGTTTGGTGGGAGAGTGAGGCTCCTTTGATGGGGCTTTGATGGGGGTGAGGAGTATGGCAAGCTGGCTCTGTGGCAACCATCGTTTCTGTGGTGGGCTGCAGGCTTTTCTGCATGGTCCATCTGGAAGGAGGAGGGAACAGCATTGTCAGGTAGCTTAGAGGCATAGTTCTGCCCTGCAGTCATTTGTGTTTCATGAGCCTGTGCAGTTATATAGACACGAAGTTGTTTCTGTGGAGCTGGAAGGCTGTGCTGACCTTCCCCACACACACTAAACAGCAGACTTGGACGCCTACAGGGCCACCCACCTGACACAGCTGAGCGCTGTCTGTGTGCCTGCAGAGTCCTTGAAGAAAGGATGTTGTTACATTAATAGAATCTCTTAGGAGATCCACACCTACGTGTAGAATTGTTTCCAATTACTAAAACTGAAGTAACATAATGGACAGAGAATAGATGTAAAAATGAGACTTTTCAATTTTCCTTTGGTCCAGCTTATATAAGTAATTTTTTTTTAATAGGAAACTAATCAAAGATGTTACAGAAAAGATGGCTCAAGTAGAAGGGAAGTTATCTGACACGGCTTCACAAAGCAACAGCACAGCCAGGGAACTGGACTTGCTCCAGGAAGAAGCAGAAAGCCTTGACAACACTGTGAAAGAACTTGCTGAACAACTGGAATTTATCAAAAACTCAGATATTCGGGGTGAGCATCATTTGTGCACGAAAGTCCTAGGCAGTAGCTTTCCCCATCTGCTAAACTTAATACTTTGGTGGTGGGGGGCAGGAGGACACCCCACTTTTTAATAATTAAACTTTCCCTTAAGTTTCTGGCTCAAACAGGGATGAAAGTCCCTGTATTCTAAATTTGGGATTGGGGCACAGAGAGGCCAGGAGACATAGTGAAGGTCCCAAGGGGCCAGTGTAGTAGTTATGGGATCCGTGTGCATTTTCCTGTTAGTAGTTCGACTCGTTGGCCTTTTTCTTAAACAGATTATTTTGAGTAATCACTAGGTTGAAAATTCTGCAAATCCTTTCATTTTTGAGAAGGGAAATAATTTTTCCAAATCTGTTTATTGATATCATAGGCCACACAAGACCTTCCCCCCGAAAGCAAAACAAAGTAGAAATATTAGATTACACTCTCCTGTTTTATGCACAGTTATTTTGCGTGTTTTTCCTTTTTTAGCTCAGTCAAAACATGCCATGCTATTAAGTATACAGTAGTAGGCATGGGCGTGGACCTGAATAAATGAGAAAGGGGAAAAAAATCATCCTGTCATATAACTGATAGGTCATCTAACATCAGCTATTCAGGCAGAACTAGCTGTAGCCTGCATGTGGAATGTGCATGATGAGTTTCTTATTTATCAGTCTATGTTTAGCATTTCTAATGGGACAGATGGATTCACTGTTTGTGAAAGGGAAGCTCTACTTCATAAAGATTTTTTTCTGGGCTCCTAAAACCTTACAGTAGATTCTGGGCCAGCAGATACCAAGTAAGGCTACTGGTTGGAGAGGAAAGTCGGATACAGCAAAGCTAACTGGGCAATTTCGCTTCCTATCCTAGGCGCCTTGGATAGCATTACCAAGTATTTCCAGATGTCTCTTGAGGCAGAAATGAGAGTGAATGCCTCAACCATAGACCCTAACAGTACTGTGGAGCAGTCGGCTCTTATGCGGGACAGAGTGGAAGACCTGATGCTGGAACGAGAGTCCCAGTTTAGGGAAAAACAAGAGGATCAGGCACGCCTTCTGGATGAACTGGCCGGCAAACTCCAGAGTCTGGACCTGTCAGCCGCCGCGGAGATGGTAACGTGGGATTTGGCCTCCCTGCTGCTGGATTGGGGGAGGACTTTGCTTTGTCCTTGGTGCTGCTGGGTTCGCAGATAAGCCTGCCTGTGGGAGACTCCAGGCTTCAGTGTGGGCGGCCGAAGCCCAGCCAGAGCCGCACAGTGCAGCACGTGCCTTTCCCTCCTCCAGCTGTTTCTCCCTGGTGCAGCCAGGGTCATCACCGCTTTCCCATGCAGCTGTATCAGCTGCATAAGTGACTTTTGGTTGAAACTTGATTCTCTTTATACTATGGGCACTTTTTTCCACCATGTTCTGATTTGAAGTGCAGAATCCATCAGCAGAGAAATTGAGAATAATTGTGGGAAATCTTTTCCAAGACAAAAGACAGCTAAAGAATTTCTTGTAGTTAAAATGATCCTTTGTTCCAGTACCTTTACCCTGATGAAGATTAAGCCCAAAACCAGTCTAGAAAGTAGATTAATTTCCTAGAAGCTTTTTAAAAATGATTCTGGAGCCAAGAGAAATTGAAGAGTGAGTTTAATGCAAATCAGGCAGAAGGCCAAGAGAAAAGCAAACTGAGCCCATTCCTTGCTTTGTTTCCATTGTTTTTCAAGAGAATTTGGAGTCTCTTTATAGGATAAGGGATGTTTTCTCTCAGCCTAGGAATGCAAAGAAAGTTAAAAGTGCAGGAATATGAGGGACTAAAAAATTCGGTCATCTTTGTCTTAGTTCTAGCACTAGGCATGTGTGTGGGCACGTATACACACCCACACGTACACAGACAGAAGCAGTCTGCACTAGAATGGCCAGTTTTCCTAATGCTGCAAGGTCCGATACTCACAATCCCGTGGAGCTTTACAGTATCTGGTGAAATTAGGGATTTTGTAGGTCTCTTATTGCCATTTATTAAATGAAAAAACAACAATGAAGGCCCAGTTTAATGTGTAAACTGCACCTAACAGAAGTAAAAGTTGTTAGGTATGAAATACCAAGAGTGTCAGTCATCTCTCAGGACTGATTGCTTCCTTATAAGTTCTAATAAAAATCAGTCATCTGAGAGGCAGCTGAGTGTGCTAAAGGACTTAAGCTTTGTAATAGAAGGCCCCCTGGGAGTCAGTGCTTCCTCTGGCCGAGATCCTGTACCTTACCAGTGTAGGCTTTGCCACCTGGTGAGCACCCAGGGGCTAGCCAGCTTTGCCAGGTCTTAGTTTGTTAATTATTCTGGGAGAACTTGCTTTGAGTTTGACGCTGTCGTTTTCTAATAAAGAGGTAGATATCTTTCCTCCTGTGTCTTCAGTTAGCTCATCTTACATCTTTGAGTACACTGCTTTTCTCATGCTGATTCTGTCCATTGAAACAGAACAGGCCTAGTGTGCAGTCAGATAGTTTTTAGAAAGCATTCTTGAGGTTTCAGTTTCTCTTCTTGGTTAGAACTCAGGTTCTTTTATAGCACAGAGTAAACTTTCTAATGCTTTTACATACTGTAAACCAGAAATATGACTTAATTTAGTTAATCTAGGGATTAGAGGGACTATAATTAAAATCATTAGATGAAAGAGTATCTAATAAAAATACTTTTGACTTTTTAGGGCCAGCCAGTATAGCTCAGTGGACTACAGCGCCTGCTTAGGCAGAGGGTAGGGTTTGATCCCTGGCTTGCCTTGTCAGCCCCACCCCCAGGGTGCGCTACAACAGCAATTGAGACTGGGCGTGGTGGTGCAAGGCTGCAAACAGGAGGATCACTAGGAGTCCGAGCTGTGTAGTGAGATCCTATAGACCTTGCACTAAATGCAAAAAAATAAAAATAAAAAAACCCCAAACAACAACTTGATTTTTCAAAAAGCCAAAACTTCATTTGGGAGTGTTCTCATAGCTGCTTTTCACTGTAGTACGTCTTTTACTTCTCAGTGTGAACACTTTCTGTAAAAGGCTAGCTCTGAGTACAGCTTTCTTCCTGCTCAGCTTTTCTGTCATATAGTACACTTGCCATTCCTCACTTTTCACTAACATACTATACTTCTTTTGGTGATTTTTTTTTTTTTTTTTTGTGGAACTGGGAATTGAACTCAGGCCCTTATGCTTGCCAGGGAAGAGCTTCTACCATTGAGCCATCTCCCTGGTCTCTAGGTGGTCATCTTTGAGATTTCTGATCCCAGGAGCAGGGAGCCTGGACAAGGCCCACTGAGCATGTTGCTTTCCTTAGGATCTATGATACTATCCTCCTGCCTGCTTGCACCCTACCAGCCAGCAAAGCCCTGACCAGCTATGACTGCTGCAGTCCTTAGCGGTACCCCCTTTGCCCATTCTCCTTCACACTTAGGGTCTTCTTAACTTATTCTTGGCTGTTGTGTAGAGCCTTCCTAACTAGATGTGAGTTATTGTGAGGCTAGACCATGGCCTTTTCACCAGTCAGCACGGCAGTTAACATGGTGCTGAGCCCAAAGGTTCACGGTGGCTTCCAAAATAAACAAAAAAAGTAGACAGAAAAACATTCACCTGTCATATAGGCAGCCTGACCTTGCTAGCTAAAGATGTTCTAAAGATGCTGGACAGTACCCATATGGTATTCTAGTGCATATGGCACTACAAGGGAATGTAAGCTTTGTTTCCCTAGAAACAAGCAGCTGAGCTGCTTGCTCCTTGCTCCTTAGCACCTTGCTGAAAACACCTGTGGCTCTGGGGGCCACCCAGCCTGCCCGGTTGTTCTACCCTGTGCCTGACCCTCCACTCTCAACATTGTTGCAGACATGCGGGACACCACCAGGAGCTGACTGTTCTGAGACCGAGTGTGGTGGCCCTAACTGCAGAACCGAAGACGGCCAGAAAAAGTGTGGGGGGCCTGGCTGTGGAGGTCTGGTCACTGTTGCCCACAATGCCTGGCAGAAGGCCATGGACTTTGACCGAGATGTCCTGGGTGCCCTGGCTGATGTGGAGCAGCTCTCAAAGATGGTAATGCTGCGGGCAGCCTCAGAATTTTGTGATGTGTATTTGCTCCCAGTTGTAAACTAGAGGACATGAAAGGGAGAAACAAGTCTTAAGTACTGACTAAAAACATTTGTTTCAGAGTCACGTAAAACTATCTTATGTGATCAAAAAAGATGGGAGGGTTTATTCATGGACAGTTGACTTTGCTTTATTTTTACAGGAGTAACATGATAGCAGAGAGCTTAAATCAGAGATGACAAACTATTAGGCTGTGAAGGTACTCAGCTGTGTTAGAAAAATACTATACTAAGCATTCGGGTACTTCTAAAACACACACATTGTTCACTGAAATACTGATATTGGTACCTGAGGGAAACAACTAGATTACATTCTTAGAGGAGTTATGAACAAAGTTAAGTGCTAACCCAATATAAGAATACTTTAGCCCCATCCCTGGCACTCTGAGACAGCAATTGAGACTGGGTGTGGTGGCGCCTACCTATAATACCAGCTATTTGGGAGGCTAAAAACAGGAGGATCACTATGAGTCCAATCTATGTAGTGAGACCCTATAGACCCTTATTAACAAATACAAAAAATTAAAAAAAAGAATACTTTATGGGAATTTGTATACTGAACATCGAGTCTACCAGGGAACACAGACCTTTATTCAATGGGAATTTCTAGATCATTTCTAACATTGTAGTCTGTTTGAGTGACTTTCCTGGGTAATTTGTTGTTGCTGTTTAGATCTCTGAAGCAAAACTAAAGGCGGATGAGGCAAAACAGAATGCTCAGGATGTTCTGTTGAAAACAAATGCTACCAAAGACAGAGTGGAGAAGAGCAACGAGGAGCTGAGAAACCTGATCAAGGAGATTCGAAACTTCCTGACCCGTAAGTTTTCCACTTCATTTTCACTTTTAGACATTTGTTCTTTTAAGATTGTTTGACAGACCATAACCCAAATCTGCATTTCAGATAAAATCAATTTCTAGCAGGACATAAAGTAAGATTTCCTTGTGAGGCGAATGTCCATGTGAAAAATGTTCCTATTTCTTAAACCTATGTATGCAAATGACCTTTGCCAATGCTATGCAGGTATATAAGCACACCTCACAGGACAGCTAAGTAGTAAATTAAGTCAAAAGAAAATACTTGGAGACCTTAATTTGCAATTTATGTTAGAGATTACATATGACATCAAATCCTAGTGTGGTTTTGGCATTGCCCCCAAAATCTGTTAATCCTGTTACTAACAAGATACGATGTTATATCTGCAGTTAAAACAGTTCTGTACCTTGAGTGTTATGTAGTGAAAAAGAAAATTTCTAGAATTTGTGGCCCAGACACTATGCATTGCTGATCCACAGTTCAAAGGTTACTAGTGAGGACAGTAATGGGCTACAAGTTACAGAAAACTGTACACTGAATCAGAAGTAATCAAGAGATGTTTATTGTCTCACATAAATCCAGAGTATGATAGTTTCATGGGTTTTAGATCCCCTTTTTTTTTAGTACAGGGTCTACAGGGTCTACAGGGTCTCATTACATAGATCCAACTTGTAGTGATCCTCCTGTTTTCAGCTTCCTAAGTGCTGGGATTACAGGCACACCACCATGCCCAGTCTCAATCACAGTCTCAATGTGCGGGCCAGCAGGGCACTTGGGGACCGAACCCTGGTTGCTTGGCTGTGCCTAAGCAGGCACTTTAGTCCACTGAGCTATCTGGCTGGCCCTAGCTTTCTTTTTGCTCTGCTACCTTAAGCATTTTAGCTTCCATTTTAAGCTTGCTCATTGTTACAAAAAGGCTGCCAAAGTTGCAGACTTCACATAAAGATAGTGTGACTCCTTATTCCCTTGTATCTTTCTAGAAATGGGGAACCTTTCCCAAGAAGCAGGCATTCATTCCCATAAATCCTATAGGCCAGAAGTCATGCCCGTGCATAAATGTCTCTGGAAAGTAGAAAGTGATTATAATAAAGACTTATAAGAATTTTTTTTTTTTTTTTTGGTGGAACCAGGGATTGAAATCAGACCCTTGCACTTGCCAGGGAAGCGCTTATTCCACGGACCCATCTCCCTGGCCCCAAGGATTTAATTTTGAGTTGGTCATTCATCTGATCATAGGAGCTTGGAAAAAACTCCCTTCTATTAGCCAGGAAAAAGAAAAAAGGCTATTACATAAGGAAACAACAGTATTTGCTAAGGATATCTTTGAGGAATATCTGTGGAAGCCATCATTCCAACACATATTTTCTGAAGATTTAACATATTTGAAATATAGCCTCCTTATAATATTTCTAAATTACCTTTCACTTTTTTGTATGTTAAACTCTTGGTTCTCCTGCTTTCCTGACCAGATAATTTCCCATTCTTGGTTCTGTTAATATCAACTTTTATGTTTGCATTTGCCATAGTTTCAACCCATAAGATTTTTCATTGTGGGGACTAGGTGGATAGTTCACTGGTTACAGCACTTGCCTAGCATGTGCATGGCTGTGAGTTGTATCCCAAGCATGGCAAAGTTTACACTGCCTGCCAGCCCCAACTAAAATGCTGGCTGGCATCCATGGTTCTCCACAGTTGAGTCCCCCACTCAGCTGACTTTCCTCACACACCTTGCTCATACTGTTACCCACCTACAGGCTGACACCTCTCAGCCTTCCTGATCTTCAGAACCTCATCAGTTCTTCATCTTCACTACTCTACCACATAACCGTGAGAAATTTAGTTCTTACGGTCTGCATGTCCTCTCCGTTAGGTTGTGGACTCTCCCAACAGAATGTACATAATGTGTTGTGTAACTCACGCAGCAGATGACCACTGTGGTTTAATAAGTCACTCCTGATTTTTTTCAGAGGACAGTGCCGATTTGGACAGTATTGAAGCAGTTGCTAATGAGGTACTAAAAATGGAAATGCCTAGCACTCCAGAGCAGTTACAGAACTTGACAGAAGACATCCGTGAAAAAGTTGAAAGCCTTTCTCAAGTAGAAGTCATTCTACAGCAGAGTGCTGCTGACATTGCTAGAGCTGAGCTATTGTTAGAGGAAGCTAAAAAAGCCAGGTATGTGAAGACACAGTGAGGTGGAGGGGATGTATCTGGTGTGGCCAAGCACACAGAACAAAAGGAATTTTTCCCTTTTTTGAGACACCTTTCACTTTTTTGTATGTTAAACTCTTGGTTCTCCTTGGTTGCTATGTAGTTCAGGCTGGCCTTGGCCTCAAACTCAATTCCTGCCTCCCCTTCCTCCCAACTGCTGGAATTACAGGTGTGCAACCACCAGGCACAGCAAAAGGATTTCTTTTTAACCAATGAAACATCTAAGAGTCTCTGAGTCTTAGGAAGGCTATCCCCTAAAAAAGTATTCTCCATGAAAATACTTGTTTTCTATTAACAGTATGTCTCATCCTTTTACTCAGTCAAAGTGCAACAGACGTTAAAGTCACTGCAGACATGGTGAAAGAGGCTCTCGAAGAAGCAGAAAAGGCTCAGGTTGCTGCAGAGAAGGCAATCAAACAAGCAGATGAAGACATCCAAGGAACGCAAAACCTGCTGACTTCGGTAAGACAGCCCTGCTGTGGCTGTGTGGCAGGGAATACTTGTGTACAAGTTTCTGCCAAAGCAGTTATCTATGAACAAGAATTCTTATGACTGAACAGTAAAAAGGATTCCTCTAATTTAAAACTGAACCTCCAGAATAAAATGAATTTATTTCCAAGAGGGGAAAAAAAGGACTCAAAGATACTGGATGCCCCCCACCCCAAGTTCTAAGGAGGACAGCAATTGCTTTTAGGCACAGCACAGACTATTCAATACTATGACATATAGCACTAAATGTCAAAATTCCATTTTAGAAAACTGTCCTGTTACAAAGCAGCTCCAAACATCCCTGCTGTATGAAAACCAATGGAAAGCAACAAATGTCAGAAAGTTCCTAGTCCCAAATTCTACAAGACTTGTAAGCAAGCTAGCAGAATAATCTGTTCTGAAGGAATGGAAAGCTTATGTGTTTTTCTCATGAGCAAAATACTGAAACTACCAGATATTAACCAAGAAAAGTACTTTGCACAATGATTATTTTCTCAATTGTAATTTTCTTTCCTGACAATTTTAGGCAGCTTTAAAAAAAAAATAGGTAGAAAAACCCCCCTTAACACCTAATTCCTGCTAATGCTGTCAAGAACGTACTTTGAAATGAGACACTTATTTCAGGCCAGTCCTGTTTGAACCAGGAGATGGTTTTCTAGCATGCTTTTTCTCCCACTAGCTGAGCAACACTTATCTTAACCCGCTCTCAGAGAAATAAGACCTTCCAGGATTCCTTACTTACATTTTGAGAATATTTTAAGACCCCTTCTTAAAGTGATCTGTTCAGAAAAATGTTAAAAAGAAAAATATATTTTTATTTTCTAACTCTAGGTTATTCAAATTTTTTAGTTCTGCAATTAACATTCTGGTATATGCTTCCTATTTCAATGTATATTAAAAACTGTTTTGAAAACAACTGGGAAGTACTAAAATTGTAAGTGAAATATGTGATCTGATGATGTAAGTTAGTATGGTAGCTATTTTTGGGGACAAAGTGTTTTAGTAACATTAAGAAAGAAAATAGGGGCTGGGAAGATAGCTCAGCAGTCTTAAGTGATTGCCGGGCAGGCACAAGGATCTGAGTTCTATCCCTGGTACCACATACCATACTGGCCCAAAACCTGGGTGTGGTAGCACACACCAGTAATCCCAGTGCTGAGGAGGCTGAGACAGGAGGATCACTACAAGTCTGAACTGCATCAAATACATAAGAAAATAGAACTTCCAACTAAACCACTATCTTATTTTTCTTATTGCTGAGACAAAGCACCAGCACCCAAAGTTAAAGCAGGTAACCTTTCAGCTCAGTTTGTAGGTCTCAGTCCGTAGTCAGTTGGCTCCCAGCAGGGTGGCAGAGCCGAACTGCAGAAGAAAAACAGTAGATAGCAGAGCAGCAGCTAAAGCCTGTCTCTCCTTCATCCCTTTCAGGCTGCCCGTCTTCTGGTGATGCCATCCAAACCCAGAGCTACACTAAAACAATCCAGAGACTGATTTAGTAATGATGCACCCTTAACCCCACACACTGCTGTAGATCCAGCCACTTCCCCAAACTCTCAGCTACGAGCACACTCAAGTTTTAGAGGACACTTAGACGTGACAACCAAGCTAGCCAAAGCTTATGAGAATCCAACTGTTCAGTATTACTGGGAATTACTCTCCAAGAATTCTTTCCTAAGAACTTCAGGGTGAACTGCAAGGTTGAGAATTGTTTAGTTTGAAATATTTACAAATGTCTATTTACAAACATGTCTACACTGACTTAGTTTCAGTATGATAGTGCTGTTACATTTTTTTTTTTTTTTTTTTTTAAATGTAATAGACCTGTCTTTAAAGATCGTTTTTAGGAAAAATTAGTGAAACTGTCAGTTTTCTTATGGGCCAGACTACTTTCCTCTGGACAACTTTTAAAAGTAATGTTTGATTCTTCTGTAAGAGATCAAATATGGACACTAAAAGGTGCCTCAGACAGATATTTTCCCTTAAGTAACTCCACGTGTAGACTCCAAGTGTAATTTTTCTAGACCATATGCCAGCTTACAATTTTACAGAAACTTTTCAGGGTTTAAGACATTTCCAATCTTCCTGTCTTCAGGCAAGTGCTTATTCTACTGCCTCATCTCCCCAGCCCCTCCAATCTTCCTGTCTTCAGTAATTAGCTGAAACCTCCACTACTATTAGTTTTAACATATTATTTTTTCATGTATTTGGTACATGGTCTCACTGTGTAGCTCAGACTCCTAGTGATCCTGTTTACAGGTGTGCACCACCATGCCTGGTCTCAGTCACCAGCTCAGTAAGCCCCAGGGGTGGGGCCAGTGCCGCATGTGGTGCCAGGGATTGAACCCCAGGTCTCCTAGGCAAGTGCTGAGCTATCTTGCCAGCCCTTAGAATTTAACATTTAGAATTGACAGGAAAAACTAAAATAACTGGGAAGTTTTAATTTTCCCACATTAGCCAGTTTGCAGGTGTCCCAGAAATGCCTTTTCACACCCAGATGTCTAAGGGGAAGGAGGATCTTAATGTCAAGAAAGAGAAAATCTGCCATTATTCTCAGCTTAGATCATCAGGAAATAATGTGAATAAGTGCATGAGTGAGGACAGAAGTGCCAGCACAAGTTATTAATTCTTTTGGGCTATAGCAAAATGGCAACCGCAGCCCAGATCTTCCATCAGGCTTGTACTGTTTCCCATCTTTTACCTCATGGCTCACTAGCTGCACATTATCTTTTTAGATTGAGTCTGAAACAGCAGCTTCTGAGGAAACCTTGTCCAACGCTTCCCAGCGCATCAATGAGCTTGAGAGGAATGTGGAAGAACTTAAACGGAAGGCTGCCCAGAACTCTGAGGAGGCAGAATATATTGAAAAAGTAGTACATACTGTGAAACAAAGTGCAGACGATGTTAAGAAGGTAAGTAAATCTTTACAATGTCACAGCTAAGGTTCAGTTAATCTTCTATGTAATGTAGTTCACCAGAAACATCCCAAATGACCTATTTTGAAATAGCAAGATACAACTGGAAAAGAATGGGAATGCTCGATAAGCATAGGCCCTCTAACCCCGACTTAGAGAAGGTGAAGAGTAAGATTAATCCAAGGGTGGAAATATGAAAACAAGCATATTGAACTTGTATATCTTTATAGCATAATTACCTGGCCATATGAGAGTACTTTAAAAGCAGAAAGGAAAAAGCCTAGAGTTTATTATGGAGGACATCTGGAAGGAAATCAAACTTCACCCTTTGTAGACTTGTTTTGAACCACACACCCTGCTTTTCAATAGGAAGGTACTGTGTCTTGCAGAGAAAAGTCTCATGCTACCTAGAAACCAAGTAATATTTGAAACACGTGTTTAGTTTCCAAGTCTTTGTGTGCATTTACCAATGACACTTGGGGGAGGTACATACTGTGAAACAAAGTGCAGACAACGTTAAGAAGGTAAGTAAATCTTTACAATGTCACAGCTACATTAAATGATTTAATGGCTCACTGCTATTCAGAAATATTCCCAGTTACTCTAGCTTTTAGGCACTACATAAAAGTAATCTGCATACACCTCTGTATTGGAAAAAGAACAGAATGAGGAAGGTTCACTGCCACAGTGCGTAGCAGCAAAATGTTCTATTGTACTTTTTTCCTGCAATTCTGAAAGCAAAAATTTTCCAAGTAGCATTTTAATGAAAATGACATTTACAATATAAAGGAATGAAATTCCTTTAAGTAAGATTGCCATAGTGATTATTTGAACAGTGCTTCTAAAAAGAATCATTTGTAGTGATCTGCCTTTCCCCTTAGCTTTCTTATCAAGTTTTGAGAAACCCAGAAATAGTGCAGACCCAGGAGATTCTTCAAAGCAGAACCCATTCTGATGTCCACTCTGTTATGCAATCTTCCATACAGCTATACTACTTAAGCAAAAGAGTTGAAGGCTTAATCCTAATAACTTACTACAATGAGAGGTTCTTTAAATGAAGTTCAAATAGCACTGACAGCCCTTAACATGTCTTGCAAGTCAGCATCTTTTGAGCCATGCTTGCTGTGCTTATACTACCCTCAGATCCTACTGGCTTTAACATCATTACCTCTTTGTGCTTAAATGTGGAATTGCAGGCTCTGGATGGCGAACTTGATGAGAAGTATAAGAAAGTAGAAAATTTAATTGCCAAAAAAACTGAGGAGTCAGCTGATGCCAGAAGGAAGGCTGAAATGCTACAAAATGAAGCGAAGATGCTTTTGGCTCAAGCCAACAGCAAGCTGCAAATGCTACAAGGTAGGTCTTATGATTTCACAGCAAGGTATTCAGTTTCTTTTTTCTTAATCTTCACTGTTTTAGGTAATTAAACATAGCTTTAGAGGCAATGATTAAGTTTTCAAGTCAGAGTACCAACCAAACTTTTTTTGGACCTTCCACAGATCTGGAAAGAAAATATGAGGACAATCAAAAATATTTAGAAGATAAAGCACAAGAATTAATGAGACTTGAAGGAGAGGTCCGTTCACTCCTTCATGATATAAGCCAGCAAGTTTCCATTTATAGCACCTGTTTGTAACAAAAGGGGAAGACTGGGATGGCAGACGTGACCAAAGTAAAATAACTACATTTTACAAACTGATTTTATGACCTTCAAAATAAAACTCATTACCTATTTAATGTTTTAATCACCAAATTTTGTATCGTTAAATAAAATATAAAGTGCTTTTGTATACATACTTTTTTTTTTTTGGTATTTAGTTCACAGTCTATAGGATCTCACTACACAGATCAGACTCATAGTGATTCTCCAGTTTTCAGCCTCCCAAGCACTGGGATTACAGACGCGTACCACCATGCCCAATCTCAGTTGCCATCTCAGTGTGCCCTAGGGGTGGGGCCAGCACACAAAGATCAAACCCCAGTCCCTGCATCTGCCTGAGCTGGCACCTTAATCCACCGAGCTATCTGGCTGGCCCCTATTTATAATTATTCATTTACTGATTATTCATATTTAAATATTTTCACCATAGATTTAGTTGCCTATTATGTCTGTAAACTAAACTATCTGATGGGTATCTTCCAAAAGCCCAGCTGCCTCCAGTTCCAGATCAAAGTGAAGAAAAGCTCCTGCTCCCTAGTGATGGCAACCCTTTTAGATCTTTCAACAATCAACAGCCAGCTGCAGCGCATGTGCCAGTGGTTTAACATGGTCACTGAGTTGCTCCAGAAATGTGAACAAAGAAGCATTAATTCCTAGAAAATCAAGAGTGAATTGTGGCTTTTAAATTGTGCCACCTAGAAGTAGGGTAAAGGTTGCTGACAGCAAAGTTAAGATTCTATCAGGCCAGTTTATGGCTACTGCTTTTGCCATCTGCACACAAAAAGAATTTCTCAACATTCATACTGTACATATGTCACAACTGAAGATTCTGCACCACTGAAACAATCATGTTACTCAGTCCAAGGACTAGTGAAAACTGCTAAACCCTAACTGCCAAGCCTATGTCAACCATGTGGCTCAACCTGGGCTGACAGCCCAGCACAGCACCTAAGTGCTTCTCACATTCTTCCACTTTCAATCAGCTGGAATTTAGATAAGGCAACTCCCCCCTGGCAATAATGTGTCAGTCATTTGAGAAGGTAACAAGCAAAATGGTTATATCATGGATTTTTTGTAAAAAAGTCCTCTAACTCTACTTCCCAAGTCTACAGCTAAAATATATCACATTGTAATTACTAATTCTAAACGATCCTAATGGATTTCCACTTACCCTTCATAAGCCAAGAAAAAACTAGATTTAGCAGGAAGCAGACATCTAAAACTTATTTTATTACCAGATATATTTTATTAAATGAGAACTCAACTATTATTGTGTCTTTGCCTAGGATTTCATGTTAGACTATTTTCAAATTAGAAATGTAAAGACCATATTTGAGATCTTAACACTAAACATGAAATTGAGATTTCAGACTTTAAAAAGATGCAGAGTTCACTTCCACTACCCAACCCCTCCAATAGCACATACCACAGTTAAGAGTTTATATCTAAGTCCCCCAAGCCTTCAGAGTCATGGGGGCGGGGCTTTCAGAAGTGACTGGCTGGGTAGGTCAGTGGTTAGAAGAGAAACCAGGTCACTAGGGCCGTGACCTGGAAGAATGTATCTCCCTTCCTGGCTCTACTTCCTTTGTACTCTGCTGCTGCTCAGTCCTGAACAGGTCATGAGCCACTCTGAACAAAATAACCAGTTTATGGAAGAAAAAAAAAGTAAAGGCAATGGAAAGCAAAAGGCAGAGACAAGGAAGGTGACACTATAGGAAACAGCACTTAGGCCAATGTCTCATTTTTAACAAGTTGTCATTAGAAAAGACAAAAACCAGGTTTCACTGGTTAAGGAGTTCAAGGACAGACTTTGCAGCAAGAACAAACAGCTGTGCTATGAAGGAGAAAATCTAAGTGTGGAGGCACAGAAGAGAGTTGCCCCCTCCTTTTGTGCAAATACTCCGCCCAATCTTGGGAAAGACTGGACAGCACAAGTAAGGCTAAATAAAAAAAATGTAAAGAAATTCCAGCCACTATACCTCATTCAACAAAGAACACACAATTTGTAGTTCATTCAATTTATCTGAGTAAAAGAATCTTTACAATGTACCATTCGTGATGATGCCTTGGTTCCCAAGACCACTGGACAGAGGAAAATGTGACTGACTCATATATAATGCAATTAAAATCTGGAAATTGAAACTTCATCCTTTCAGCTCTGATCAACTGATAATATCTTATTCCATGCAGATTACATTCACCAAATTTAAGACTAAAAATCACTTGAAGTGCAATCAAGTAAGTATCTACTTTGCATTTCTGGGTCTTTAATACCTTTCTTTTAAAAAGTCTATGCTATGTACTAAACTTGGAAACTACTTAATCTGAAGTGATTCCTGAGTTATAATAAGCAAAACTATTTAATCCTTGACCTTTCCTTGAGTTATTTACATAACCATTATAAGTATCAATAAAATGCAACTTTGTAACTCTTAACAAATGAACATTTACCCAGCCAATGAAATCTACATAGGCAAACACTATAGAGACTCCTGGGCCGAAAAGATAGCTCAGCAGACTAAGGACTAAGTGCCTCGGTTTGACAAGCCCAGGGACCAGGTTTCAGTTCCAGGTCCCACATGTCATGCCGGCCCTGCCCTAGGTGCACTGAGCAGAGACTGAGTCCAGGTGTGGTGGTGCATGCCCATAATCCTGGCTTTGGGGAGGCTGAAAACAGGATCACTACAAGTCCAGGCTGCATAGTGAGATCCTGTACCAAATACATAAAATGAAAAACATAAATAATAAGACTCCCTTACGTTGTGTTTATTCAAAAGTATATTCTAAACAGCAGGTATCTGGTAAGGCAGATAAAAAGAGTAGTGACCCTGTTGTACAATGTGAGAAACATATATTTTGGCCTATAAAAGAAAGAATAGCTGGCCATGGTGGCACATGCTTATGATTCCAGCACTCAGAATGCTGAGACCAGAGTACTGCTGCAAATTTGAGGCCAGCCTGGGCTACATAGTGAGTTCGAGGCCAGCCTGAACTATATACATAGTGAGACCCTGTCTCAAAAATTTTTTAAAATAAATACACGCTAGTAATAGTTATAAAAGAATGAGAGGAGGGCTAGCAAGTTAGCTTAGCACACTAATGTGCCTGCTTAGGCAAGCATGGGGACTATGGTTCGATCCCTGGCACCACATACTTTGCCGGCCTCATCCCCAAGGCAGGTTTAGCTAACCGGAGTCTGAGGGTAGTGACACATGCCTATAATCCCAGCACTTGTGAGGCTGAAAGCAGGAGGATCACCACGAGTCCAAGCTGCGTAGTGAGACCCTACAACAACCAAATACATTATCTCTAAACATGCACTCAGAATAACAGTAAACAAAACATTTATTTTAATATTTGTACTCCTCACTATTACACATTTGAGTATTTAATATCTAAGTTTTGTAGATATGCTTAATTTCCATAGCTATATAATTATCCTTCAATTTGTAGACCTCAATGAAGCCTTAAAAACTCCTTAAGTCTATAAATTCTACCTCTAAACTTCAAGAATTTAGGAGTTAAATAAAACAAGGGAGAAATGGTCAGTTTTTATTTACACAAGTTCAGTTTATACATATGTATTTAAATCTTGTTCTAGTAACAGACTTGTTTCCAATATGAAAACCAAATTTAAAATAACTTGATCATTTTCTTCACATACCATACTCAACTCCACCAACTTCACAGAATCAGGAGTCACTTAACTTGAATTCAGTGAAGTTGAACCTTGCATAAATAGCATAAAAATATGAATTGATGAAAATCAGGATGCTACTATAAGTAGCTTTTATCCTGCATGTTAATGTACTGAAACAAAATATTTAAAATATAGATACAAGATTATTGCATTCTGTCCAAACCTATTAAATCCTTCCAAAAGTCATAATTCAGTCCAACAGATTTAAAAAAAAAAAACAGATCTAATTTAAAAGTTGATCGCTTTGCCAAATGATGCAGCCAAGTTTGCTTCTCTAAAAGCTTCAGATAAGGTCTGCAAGAGAAGACATGTAAAGTTTAAAATCAAATTATTTGTGTGCCAGAAAAAAAATGATGATAGCTATTCATCCTACATGCTGTTACTTACTGGATGTGCATGGCAGACTCTAGCTATATCTTCACAGGATGCTCCGTATTCCAAAGCCAGAGCTGCTTCATTGACCATTTCTCCAGCACCCTTTAAAATAAGCCAAGAAGTTTGTTTCTATGCCCAAAACAACTATGTACTAAGAAGACAGCAACAATTAAGAGACTAGACCTTTAGACCCTACAGTTGTCTTAAGTCTTTGTTGTGGAAGTGAAGTAAAAATCAGAAAAAAAAAAAAAAAAAACCTTAATAGAAAAAAGCTTTGGTGTGAAGCCAGATGACCTGGATTCAAATCCTGCAACTTTGCAACCTCAACCACTCACTGACAGCATGTGCTTCACTCATTTCCACTACTTTGAAGCAACAGCACTTAGCTCACAAAGTTACTGTAAAAAAATGAAATAAGGTTAGTGTACATATCTAGGAAAAAGCAACACTGAAAGCCCTCAAATACTGTTACTTTATTGTTAATCACATCCCTCCCTAGGAAGGGAGGAATACACTTCAGACTCAGAAGAGGTTACGGCTCCCCTTAATGGTTAGTATCTGAGCTGAGATCGGAGTAAGAACCAGACAATGACTGATCTTGATGCAGAGTATTTACAAGCACAAAGGCTCTAAAATGTCAGCAAACATGCCCTGTTATGAAATTGACAGAAGGCCAGTGCAGAAAGAAATTACAAATCAAAGGAGAACAGAAAGAAACAAGGGGAGGAGGTGGGCAGAACAACTAACATCAGAATATAAACACCAGGTGGCAAACAGCAAGGCTCTCCAAGCCAGGTGTGCTATCATCTTGCACTTGGGAGGCTGAGACAGGGGAGGCCAGCTTGGGCTACTCAGATCAAGATTGGCCTATTCTCTCTAGTAAGACCCTGTCTCAAAACTAAAGAAACATTTCCTTTTTGTCTTTTAAACAATGCTTTGCAGAAATCTTAAAAGGATTTCTCTGACTTCACAATACTCACTGGTCCCAGAATATGTGCTCCCAGTACTCTGTCTGTTGCTTTCTGCCCGATAATCTTCACCATGCCATCTGTGTCAGCATTTGTCTTAGCTCTGCTGTTGGCAGCAAATGGGAATTTCCCAACTTTGTACTCAATACCCTGTGAGGGAAAAAATGAGAAGCTATTTAAGTTCTAAAAAGATTCATTCCTAGTTGGGAAAATCTCAACCGATTGTTCAGAATATAAAGACAAACTAAAAGGCAGGTTGAAGAAATGTATTTTGGTACAAATACAAACAACGTTTGTCTATCTGGTTATATTCAAAGCCAAATACAAAACGTTTGCAGTTAGCAACTTTCAATGCAGGCAGCTTATCCCCCCCCCCCCCTTTCCTGCCAATAAAACTAGAGTGAATGGTCTCTTAATGAGCCTAAGGAAAAAAATGTATATACTCCCCCAGTTCTACAGAACTGTTACCTCTTCCTTCAGCTGCTCTTCCGACTTGCCAACCCAAGCAACCTCAGGGTGTGTGTAGATTACTGATGGCACACAGTTGTAGTCGATGTGCACGGCACCGCCAGCCATGCCTTCCACACAGATAATGCCTTCATCCTCTGCTTTGTGAGCCAGCATCGGGCCGGCTACCACGTCACCAATAGCATAGATGCTGTCAGAAGCAGAAAAGCAGTGAGCTCCGGAAGGCCAAGGTGTATTTATTTACAACAAAGATATGCTGACACTTATTCACACAAAAATCCATGCATTTAAGGTGCTAACCTTTAAACAATAAACAAAATTCTTGTAATTGTGCTAGTCTTTCCTAAAGTCAATATATTTTTTTAAGGGGAGAGGGAGAGATAAAGACAGAAGGGAGGGCAAGGGGGAGACAGGGAGAAAGATAGGTGGATATAACTATCCAACTTACTTTGGAACTTTAGTTTGGAATCTGCTATTGACTGGAATTCTACCTCTGGGATCCAGTTCGATTCCAAGTTCTTCTAGTCCCAAATTCTTAGTAAAAGGTCGTCGACCAATACAAACCAAAAGTACATCACAAGTGATAACTTCAGCTTTCCCGCCAGAAGCAGCTTCAATACTAGAGAAAGAACAGTGTAAAACTATTACAGGTACAGCTATAGAAATAACAGAAATTTAAGATCAGAGATTTCTAAAGTGTTGACATTTCAAACAATGTGTTTATTTCATGACAAATCATCACAATTTCATTAAAAAGGTGCTGTAACACAGTAATTAAGAACACAGGCCTCACACTTGGGATGTGACTCCATGCTTGCCTAGCTAGCACATATGACACCTTCAGTTCATCCTTATTGCTAAAAAAAGCCAAACAAAGAAATTAGTACATAGGGATCAAGAGTCCACAAGAGCCAAGTGCAAACACTGGCTCCACATTATCTGTGTAACTGACTTTGGGGTTAGTTCACAGCACTGTGTAAGTACAGGCACCTCACTGCAGGAACTTACTTCTTTCTACAATTCTGGTTGTAAACTGAATTGGGTGTGAACTGAATCAAATTTTCTCATAAGTCAACTCTGAACCTAACCAGTAAATTTGACTCAGTATGCAACCAATTCCGATGCAACTACAATTGTGAATAGAATTAAGTTTATGAACTGAGGCACCAATGTATCTGTTGAGTGCCAGACATACAATAAGCAATCTAATTAGTATTATTAATGATTTCCCCAAGAAACTGTCTGAAAATAACTTGACTAAATGCTGGTCATTTCAGCTTTTCCAAATGTATAGTATAAAAACATATTACAGTGAGAACACCGGACTCATTTGTCCAATATCAACTTCATTCATGAATTTCAATGCACTATTTGAGAATCAATATTGACCAATACTAAGTAACAACATTCTGCAAGTTATAAAAACCTCAAATAATATTTGTTAATCTGGTTTTGGAAACTTGAGCATTTTTCTAAAAGAAACAGAGATAACATATCAACAATAAACCACAGCAAACTTACGAAACATCAATTTTTCCATCTGACTTCTTGGTGGCCCCAGTAACCTTTGTGTTCAACTTAAACTTAAACCCTTGTTTTTGAAGGATCCGCTGAAAGTTCTTCGATATCTCCATGTCAATTCCAACTCCGCCTACATGACCCAAAAATTCAACTGCTGTCACATCTGCACCAAGTCTTTGCCAGACGGAGCCCTGCAAATGATTTAAAACCAATAATCATAAAAATTGGTTCCCATATCATGTATTTACTACATCACCTAAAATAACTTACTGTAAGGTATTTTCATTTTCTAATGCTTTTATTAGAAGATCTATAGTTTAAAGTTAACCTAGAATGAGTGCATATATATGTTACATGCATTCATATACACACATATACACACATATACATATGCAATATACGTATGAAATACATGACACATGAAATATATATATATATATATATTTTTTAATATGAGGAAAAAATAGGGAGAGAGTGTTTGTTTGTTTGTTTGAGACAGGATCTCACTATAGTTCAGGCCCTAAGCTTATTAGTAGCAATTTTCCTGCCTCAACTTCCCCCAGTGCTGGGATTACAGGTGTGTGCCACCACACCTAGATTAAGAGGAATGATAATTTTAAATAGTGCAATGGAGGAAGGTCTCAATGACAGTGATACTTGCACTAAGCTCTGAAGGGGTGAAGCATACAGTAGAGAGAATAACAGGTGACCATGATAAAGTTTTCCAAAAGGAAGGGAAGAAGTGCTAAGATCCTGAAGTAAACAATGGCTGTACTGCTAATAGTGCAGTCTGTAAAACAGCAAGCCAGCCTTGTGTTTTATTTTCTAAACAAAGGAGAAATTTTTATATTTTATCCAAATTTTAAACTGAATGCTGGTTTTTAATTTCAAAAATTAGAACTACTGAATAGTGTGTGAAACTACACATAAAACAAATATAATTTTACAGCATTAAATAAGAAAAACTATGAATACATCTTTTGCAAAAACTAGTAATTTAAAATTATGCCAGTTTTCCTTTCCAACTAAATCACATCTGTTCATTTCACTAACTTCATGAACTTTAGGGATGAAAGCTAAGTTTAATAAGAGGTAATCAACTAGGCATTGTGGTATACACCTATAATTCTAGCACTCAGGAGGCTGAGGCAGGGGGATCATGGAATGTCAGGCCAGCCTGAGCTACATAGTGAGTTCAAGGTCAGCCTGACGTACTTGAGACCCACTCTCAAAAAGAAAAAAAGGAAGCCATATAGTGTCACTTAAGTCAAGACAGATCAGGAACCAAAAACCTAAGATTGTAAAACTTATAGAAGACACAACAATCTGTGTGACCCTAAGACAGAAATACCTTATCCATAAAACAAACTCACAAAACATGACAAATTGGACTTTATCAAATTTTTAAACTCTTAGAACATTAAGAACACAAAAATGAGACACACACGACACTGGATATATTTATAAAATATCTACATAAAGGACTATCCAGAATACAGAAAGAACTCTCCAAACTCAACATGAAAACAAACCCTATGAAAAGACATTTCATCAAGCTTGTACTGAGATGGCAAACTCATAGATTCTCAAGACTACACCAGATGACTACACCCACATTAAAACATCATAAATTAAAAGGACAGTACCAAGTACTGCTAAGGAAGATAAATAAATTTAAATCACTAGTTGGATTATAAAAAAGGTACAGCCATTTTGGCAAACAGGGATTGTCAATAACTTAAACACAGTCACCTTGTGACATAGTAATTATCCTGTTAGATATATAACCAAAGAAATTAATACAGGCATCCATACAAAAGCACATATAAGAATATTTATAACAAATTTTTTTATAACAGAAGAAGCACTCTATCAACTAATTAGTGAGTAAACAAAATATGCTATATCTAAAATACAAAGTAATACTGGCTACAAAAGAAAGCAAAGTACATGCTACAACTTGGCCAAACCTAACTTAGAACACCTGAAGTGAAAAACCTTCCAGTAATAGCTACCACTTATTTAGAACTTATTAGAAGCCAGGTATTTATTGCAATATTTAAAATGTATTACCTCATTAAATTGCAACAGTTGCTGCATATTTTATGATTCCCTTTATATGAAACATCCAGAATAGGAAGTAATGAAGACTTACTGTTAAAGAACACCTGGGTTCCAACTAGCACTAGATTGTGGTAACAGATGAACAACTATGGACTGTGAAATAAAAGCCACTAAATTGTACACATTTTATTATTATTTTTAATTTTTAAATTGTAGACATTTTAAATGAGAACATGTGAATTACATCTCAATGAAGCTGTTTGAAAGTACACAGAAATTAGGACAGTAAAGAATAGAGTGCACAAGTAGTAAGGCACATTATCTTGGGAGTTGTACCATTCAGTGCAGAAAACAATCAACAATAAGTGGTTTTCTCTTTAAAAAAGCTTATCTCAAAATCCTTAAAGACAGAAAACCAGGGCTGGCCAAATAGTTCAGCAGACTATAAAGTGCCTGTAAGCAGGCACAGGGGCCAGTAGTTCAATCCTGGGGCCTGCCATGCTGGCCCCGCCCCCAGGGTGCACTGAGACAGCAACTGAGACTGCGTATGGTGGTGCATGCCTGTAATCCTAGCTCTTAGGAGGCTATAAACAGGCATCACTATGAGTCCGATCTAGTAGTGAGACCCTGAACACTCTGTAGACCCTTCCCTACAATACAAAAACAAACAAAAACCCCACAGAAAACCTCCAGTAATATCTACCATTTATTTAGAACTTATTAGAAACCAGGAATTTATTGCAACAATTGTGTTATTTACCTTAAAAGTCAATCAACTACTTCATAAAGACTGACTTAGCCGGGCGTGGTGGCACATGCCTGTAATCCCAGCACTCGGAAGGCTGAGGCAGGAGGATTGTTGTGAGTTCGAGACCAGCCTGAGCTACAAAGTGAGCTTAAGGCCAGTCTGAACTGCATAGTGAGACCCTGTCTCAAAAAGACAAAAAAAAAAAAAAAAAAAGACTGACTTAAGATTCAAAAGTCAGTAAGAGGCAGAGTTAAAAATCAAATTTAAATATATCCTATTATAAAACATTCACCCACATTCAAAAGAAAGTAGGCTATAGCAGCCTGTATTCAGAAGTCAGGCCCATGTCTCTGTGAGGAGATAGGGTATGATTGCTAATCTGATGCCAGCTAAGGTGAATTAGGAAACACCTAGCAGATTTGTAAAGCACATTCTGGGTAAACCTAGCAGGTTACAGAAGCACATGCCTGGATACTTAACATAGTCCCTTCACAGTTCTGGGTAATACAGCCACAGCTGTCTGTCATGGGGTTTCTGCCTTGGACCCAGGCAGACAGGTACCAACTCTCCTAAGGCTGGGAGCTAAATTAAACACTAACCTGGGAGGAGTTTCCCCAAGGCAGCCCAACATTTAGGTAATGGCATGGGTACTGCTACATTTAGCCAGATTTAGAGTGAGAACTGGGCAAAAACCCAGAGCCAAAAAATTTGAAAGACTTACATTTTGGCCCAGAAGAATCCAGTTGTAAGGTTGAGGCCAAGGAGCTATGAATGCTAAAGAGATTATAGTGCTATTAAAAAAGACCCAAGTTGACTATGGAAACAGCTCAGCAGTCTAAGCACCTGCCTGGCAATCAAAGGACCCAGGTTAGATCCCTATATCGCATGCTGTGCCAAACCCAGAACCCCAGGTGCCCTGTTTGGTGGTGCATGCCTGTAATCCCAGTGCTGGGAGGCTGAGGCAGGAGGATCACTATGAGTCTGAGGAGCACAGGGAGATCCTGTACTACATGAATGAATGAATGAATGAATGAATGAATGAATGAATGAATGAATGAATAAAAAAATAAAAAGACCCAAGTAGCCAGACATGGTGGCAAATGCCTATAACCCCAGCACTCAGGGTGCTGAGGAAAGAGGACCATCATGAGTTTGAGACCAGCTGGACTAGATAAGACCCAGACTCAAAAAAAAAATCAAACTAATAATTATTATTAGTTTGATTTTTTTGTGGAACTGGGGATTGAACTCAGGCCCTTGCGCTTCTACTGAGCCATCTCTCTGGCCCCCAAACCAATTATTTTGTACAAGAAAAGAAGATACCTCGAACACACCTCAGGATTCAGCAGGACTACCCACTGCAGGTTCAAGCGTGCTAAAGTGTTAACCTTTCATTTGAGAAGAGAGTCCTCAGTACCACTGCTGGAAAAGGAATTCCTTGGAACTGGTTCCCCGGGATACATTTTATCATGTTTAGTTATGCAATTACTCAGAAGTCTAGGCAGCCATCGTCCAGAGGGCTTGGCACTGCTTTCACTGACAGTGGGCTTTGTCATCATTCACATGCTATTGGTTTTACTGGCATGTAGCACACAAAAGTGGGGACAGGGAAGCTTCCACTCAGATTTCAAAGAAAGTCCTGGAAGGCCAGACAAAGACTCCAAGATGACAGAGCACAAAGCTCTGGAAATAAAGCTAGATGCATTGGCCCCCCAAGAAGTCAGAGTTGCCAGGAAAGTGGGAAGATCTGTGTAAGAAGCTGTAGCGTGAAGCCAACCCAAGAAAGAACACATGGGCTGTAACCACCAAGTCCACAGGGAATGGAGCTAGTCAAGCCCTTCAGAACTTACATGTTACTACCATGTGCTCTGGAGCTATACAACATAGCATCTGCCCTGCTCAGCTTCAGTCTTGTTTTGGTCCAATTCTTCTCTATGCCCTTAATCCCCCCTTTAGAAAAGTGAATGTGTACCTTGTGTCACTGTATCTTAGGGTTATGTAACTTACTTTTGCTTCTGACAGAGGCTCATAGCTAAGACTTTGGTTTGAGTCTCAGAAGGCATTTGGAATTTTAAAAAAACACTAGAACTGGGGAGACTTGGGGGAAAGGACGAGTATATTCCCATGTTCCAGTGGAACATGGGACAGTGGTACTACATCAGGCTGAATCATAAACTTGTCACTGTCTTTCCTTGGAGATCAAGTGTAGTTTAAGATGTACTTAGGTATGAAGGTGACAAGGGGTGGATTGGGACAGATCTGTAAAGCACACTCTGGATGTGTCTGGGCAGGTCACAGGGCACAACCTATATATGGACCCTTGCCAGTTCTACTCTGGACTGTTCCCCTGTTCTGCTTCCTGGCCACCATTAATTAACTTTATACTGTTGTGCCTATGTACCATGCAATTTCTGCCTTGAAGCCAAATAACCATGTACTAAACCTCCTGAAACTGTGAGCAACATTAAACCTCTAAAGTTGTAACTGTAGGGCACTGTGTCTCAGTCACAGAAAAGTTAATAAAAGACAATGTAGGAAACCAGAGACTTAAAAGGTAGTAACCAGGCAAAACTCTGAAATACTGGCATTAAAAAAAATAAATTACCTGGGCATGATGGCACATGCCTGTAATCCTAGCACCCTGGAAGCTGAGGCAGGAGAATCACCATGAGTTTGAGGTTAGCCTGGGCTGCATGGTATCTGCAAAGTCAGCCTAACCTACACAGACCATTTCAAAAATATTCAACAAAGGACAAGAAAATGAGAAAATAAGGCAATAATATACCTTTAACTTATTAAGTCTCCAAAAGCTGATCCCACAGACACTGAAATGGATGAAATCTTAGAGTATTTGAAAAACAGCTCAAATAATGATATCAAAGAGTTGATTCTCAATAATGTGGGTTATTAAAAAAAAAAAAAGCAATTGAATAAATTAAGAAACACAAAGCAGGTTCTACAGATCATTTCAGTAAAGACAAAAGTTATGAAAAAGAACAGAACAGAAACCCTGGCAACAAAAACCTCAGTAACAATAAAAAAATGAACTCAAAGTCTAGGCAGTGGGAAAGATGATTAAGAAAGGTCATCAGGATGTGAAGGTGGACATACTAGAACATTTAGTCACTAATAATGAAATCTGAAGAAGACATAATGTAAAGACTACCCAAGTGCTCCAAGATAACTGTAAAAACACAAACTTAGAAAATCATGAGCCTCAAGGAGGACATCAAATCACAGGCTAACAGCATAAAAATCTACCAAATGAAATTATCATAGAAAATTTCCTGAATCTGGGAAATAAAATGGATACTTACGTAAACGAAGCATTTAGAACCCCAAAGAGACCAGAAAAGAACCTCCACAACACATCATAGTAAACTAATAAAAAGGAAAGAATATTAAATGATATTAGAGAAAAGAACCAAATAACTTCTAAGGATGAAACCCATCAGAATAACAGATTTCTCAACATAAACTCTAAAGGGCTTGGAATGAGGTTTGTTAAGCCCTGAAAGAAACTGCCAATTATCTGGATCATGTACATAAATAAGAAAAGCTACACTTAATTTTATGTATTTGGTACAGGGCCTCACTACACAGCTCAGACTCATAGTGATCCTCCTAGTTTCAGCCTCCTAAGCACTGAAATTACAAGTGTGTGCCACCATGCCCAGTCTTGGTGGCTGGCTCAGTGGGCCCAGGGGTGGGGTCAGTGTAGTATGTGGTGCCAGAGACCAAACTTCAGTCCCTGCGCTTGCCTATACAGGCACTTAGTCCACTGAGTTATTTTGCCAGGCCAAGAAGATACACTTGTATCTGACATTTATCTCAAACCAATGCTGCTCAACAGAGACAAAACAGACAACATAACAGTATGATGAACTTTTTTTTTTTTTTTATGTCTTTTTGAGACAGAGTCTCACTATGTAGTGCAGGATGGCCGTAAGCTCACTTTGTAGCTCAAGCTGGTCTTGAACTCACAACAATCCTCCTGCCTCAGCCTCCCGAGTTCTGGGATTACAGGCATGGGCCACCATGCCCAGCCAGTACGATGAACTTAGCAAGACCCAGTCTTCAAAAATCAAAGGAGAAATGCAGACCTTAAATAATTTAAGGATGAGAACTAAACCAACTTGTGACAGCCAAGCCAGAATTACAAAAAATACCTAAGGGAATCTGAAACAGAAACAATAAGAACAAAGGGAAAGAACAAATCCCACTGGGAGTATAGTTAATTAAATGAAAAGTAGAAGTTAAAAACCACACAAATGAATGCATTCTGTTACATTTAATGTAAATGGCCTTAACTGGATCATTAATCAAAGAGCTGATTACTTAAAAAGATGAACAAGACTGATAAACCCTTAGCCAACCTTATCAAAAAGGACAAAAGGACCAAATTAATACAATTAGAGATAGGAAAAAGGAGAAATCACAGCAGACACTACTGAGATACAGATGATTAGAAATTCTGAAAACATGGTTGGTATGGTGGCACATGCCTATAGTCCTAGCACTTAGGAGGCTGAGGCAGGAGGAGTGCAATAAGCTCAAGGCCAACCTGGGCTACACAGTGAGACTGAGGCTAGGCTCACCAACATACCAAGACCCTGTCTCAAAAAAAACACAACAAAAAATTTTTTGAGAACTTATACTACAATAAGCTGGAGAACCTTGAAATGGATAAATTCCTGGATACATAATACCAAAATTGAAGAAAACAGAAAAACTCTGCCCAGATCAAAAATAAGCAATGATATTGATACATCAATAAAAACTTTTATCAACTAAGAAAAATCCAAAAAGTGATTGACTTACTGCTAAATTTACCAGGCCTTCACAGAACAGCAATCCTCTTCAAACTTTTCAAAGTAAGAAAAAAGGAATGCTTCCCAAATTCTATGAAGCCAATACAGTGTTAGCCTAATAGCAAAACTAAGTACAGATTCAACAACAAAAAAGAATTCTAGATCAAAATAACCTTGATGAACACAGATATCCTCAACAAGATTTTTTTTTTTCTTCTAAAATCCTCAATAAGAGTCTTGCAAACAACTCAACAATTCATTAAAAACATCCTACACTAAGTTGATTTCATCTCAGGGATATAAAGACAGTTTAATTTATGTTAATCGGTAAATGTAATATGACACAAACAGAAACAAGGATAAAAACTACATAGTCATCTCAATAGACACAGAAAAAGCCTTTGACAAAGTTCAACATTCCTTCTTGAGAAAACCTATTAAAAATAGATACAGAAAGATTTTGAGCTAGAGATATAGCTTAGTGGCATAGCACCTACTTGGCAGGCATGAGGTCCTGAGTTTGATTCCCAGTATTTAAAAACAACAACAACAACAACAACAAAAACTTACCTACAGAAACCATATTAACAACGTGAAAACCAACTTTATCCCAAATGACAAAAAACCAAAACATTTCCCCTAAACTCAGGAAGACAAGGATGTCTACTCTTACCACACATGTTCAATGTAGCACTAAAAAAATCCCCCAGAGAACCTAGGGGTACAGTGAAAATTATGAGATCTGAAGAAATACAAGACAAAAAAAAAAGATATCTTTTGTTCTCAAAATCAAAGAATATCATGAAGACAACAATATCACCTATAGATTTAGTGGAATCCCTATTAAAATATCAAGAAGAAGCCTGGCATGATGGTACATGGTTGTTAATTGCAGCACTTGGGAGGTGGAGGCAGCAATGCCGCAAGTTCAAGGCCAATCTGGTACCTCTAGAGAATTCAAGACCAGTTTCAACTAAATAGGAGACCCTGTCTCAAAAACCAAAAATACATGAATAATACACCAACAAAATCCTTTAAAGGATTGGATAAGACATTACTAAGACTGATATGGAATCAGAAAAAATAAGATCAGAATCAGAAGAACTAGAGCAATTCTGAGTAAAAAGCAAAATTAGAGACTTTGTACTATAAGTAGGATTTCAATTTACAGTACAAAGCCACAGTAACAAAAGTAAGCAAAGTACTAGTACTCATGCAGAAACAAGCAAGGAGACCAACAGGATAGAACACAAGATGCAGAAAAGGAAAGAAGAAAAGATTTTTTTGTTTTTGTTTGGTTTTTTAGTTTTTGCAGTATGGGAGACTGAATTTGAGACCTTGTGCTTGCCAGTGCTATGCTGCTAAGCTATCTCCCCAGCCCTGAAGAAAAATGTGGGGAGGGGCGGGGAGGGGAGGGAGAAAGAAAGAGGGGAGGGAGAGGGAAGGAGAAGGGAGGAGAGGAGAACAAACCATCTCAACCTATAGCAATCTGATTTTCAACAAGGGCAACAAAAGATACATGTTGGAGAAAAAAA
Source organism: Ctenomys sociabilis (assembly GCA_004027165.1). Classification (NCBI taxonomy): domain Eukaryota; kingdom Metazoa; phylum Chordata; class Mammalia; order Rodentia; family Ctenomyidae; genus Ctenomys; species Ctenomys sociabilis. The sequence goes on along the minus strand of PVKA01009658.1, from coordinate 18,098 downwards.
CCCTCTGCAACAAATGGTGAAGGAAAAACTGTATTGCTACCCTGTTTCTTAACCTGTTCTAAAATCAAATCAAATGGACCAAAGGCCTAGAAATAAAAACAGAAACTAATACTGCCAGAAGATAACATAGAGAAACCACAGACAAAGTCTTCCTGAACAGAAGGAACTCCAACAGTACAGAAAAGTATCAGGAATCAACAAATGGAATTACATCAGAAAAACAGTAACCTATCTGATAAAGGACTAGTGTCTAGATTATATTTTCAAAAAACTCAAGTTAACTCCCCACATCATAAGTGAAGTATGTACACCCATGTTTAAGTGGCAGTTACAAAAAAAAAAAGTTTTTAACTGACCCCAAGCTTGATATGTCTGCCTAAGGAAAAAAAAAAAAAAAAAAAAAAAAAGAAAGTAAATAAACTGATCTTAAGGGATTCTGTTAAGGAGATATATAGCACATATTAAAAGACGTATCCCAACTATATTTAGTTCCAAACAGCATTACAAGTGATTCTGTCAAAAATGTGATGATAAAGCAATGAGTCTGATATTTATGAGACCAAAGTACTAAGCATGTGAGTAACTCAGTTTCTGTCTTCAAGGAATTCATGGTCTTGAAGGAAAGTCAAAGGGAAATAAAAATGTACTGTATTTTTATTAGCAGGTGCAATAGAAATATAGTTAAATTATATTAAGGATTCAAAGAAGACAAAATTTCTGAAAAAGAAGTCTTTGCTAAAAAGATAATTTACCTGATTTCTGAAAAGTATTTATCAACAAGTGTTTACTGCCCAATAGTGAAGGCTAGAAAGTACTTATTATTTTTTTTGGCAGAACCAGGGATTGAACTCAGGCCCTTGTGCTTACCAGGGAAGTGCTTATTCCATTGAGCCATCTCCCTGGCCCCAGAAACTACTTATGAAGCAGATACCATACTAGATGATTAAGACCCAGTGAAACTGCCATGATCCCCGCCCTCACGGAGGATTTAATGAAGTCACAGTGAATATTAATTTCTGCAAGAAACAAGGTTCTGCATTGCTATAGTGTATAGGTGTGCCCCCCCCCCCAAAGCTTCCTGCAGTCTTGGGGCAGCTAATCTGCATTACAATGTGAGGTGGGAAGAGAACCTAGTGGCTCGAGCTGCAGCTACTTCTCTCTTTGTGCTCTTGCTCTTTGCTGCCACTAAGAAAAGTTGCTTTCTGCTATATGCATTTGCTACCTTGGAGCAAGCCAAGTATGGACTGAAACTCCAGGACCTGTGAGCTAAATAAACGCTTCCTTCCTTCAATTTGGGTGTTGGGTATTTGTCCCAGCAACAAGAGAAGAGTAACTGAGATATGCATGCAATGGAACACTCAGTGTGTACCTGAGTTTTCCTATGGTAGTCAAGGCAGGGCTCACAAGAGAACAAGGACCAGGGCAGGTAAGAGATGGGCCAGCCACAAATGGCAGAGAAAACTTCTTCACTGACTGATAGTCAGAGATACACTGAGAATACAGGCTAAACAAGAGAGGGACTAGAAATAAGGGTGGAAATAGAAGCCAGTGCTGTATCAAACAGTGCTGATCTGTACAACATGAAGTCTGGGTGCATCCTAACAGCCACAGTAAGCTATTATTTTGAATAGGGGAAGGGACAGGATAAAAATTATTAAAGACAGACCACTCTAGCCAATGTGAGAATAGACCAGAAAAAAGATAAAAGAAGCCTTAGAGGGCAAGATATTAGACTGGCCCAAATATGAATCTAAACAGATGTGTGAAGGGGGAGAGAATATACTCGAGACAGCTATCAGGTACATAAAGATTAGAAGCCAGAGACTGAGTGTGGGACAGGAGGGTAGCTGGGGAAATCAGAGGCTTAGGACTCTTCATGGATGGCAGCATATTCAATGGGATGGGAAGTGTTTAGAAGAGAAACAGGCTTGGTTCTGCTTGGGAACCAAGAGGGAGAATAGAAAAAGTTATGTGTTCAATGAACAGTGAAGATGCTGGTCCATCTGGACATGAAAATCCTGAGACATGGAGAGAAGATCAGGCCACAGAGACTGAGTCCTCTGCTAACTGAAGAGACAATGAGGATATGCTGCAGAAAAATAAAAAAGGTATGGAAAACTGGCTCACAGATTCCAGAGCAATATTAACAGTTCAAATGCAGGCTGAAGGCTGGGTTCTACCTCAGTGGTAGAGCTCTTGCACAGCACACAAGGCCCTCCATTCAATCTCTGGTCTTGAAAAAAAAGTGAGGGGAGGCCTGGAAAATGACTTGCATAGAAGCCACCCCAAAGGACAGATGGAATCACAGAAGCTAGGGAAAGCAATCTAGAAGTAAGAAATTGCAAGGTTAACTGCTGCCAAACAAAGCAGTGATGAAAACAGTCTACCAGATTCAGCAATATACCCACTGTCCCTTCAGAAGCAGTTATTTGCACATGAAGCGAAGGACTGAGGAATGAGCAAGACCCGATGAAACAGAACGGACAATCCTTTGCAGAGGCCTGGCTGTGAAGGAACTGAGGGATACTAGTAGCCTTAGGATCCCAGTTTAGAAGACAGTGCACACACACATAAGAGAGCTGTGAGCATGAGTGTACCTGAACACATGTGGGCAGTACATAGTATGCACAAATATTTTCAACTATAAGCAAAAAAGGCACAGAAGCGAAAAGGTTTAAGGACTGAGAAATACAAGCAAGTGTAAAATTTGTTTCAGAAATTACAAAAACTAAGTCATTGGGAAGGTAGAAAATGATGATGCCCTGGTGAAGGGATTAGTCTTGGAGAAGTGACAGTAGGAAAAGGACAGCTGTGAAGACAAGTAAAAGTATCTTCAAATCTGAGCCATCAAGATGAAGGAGCTCTGCTCTGGCAATTTCTCTTCTTCGCAATACTTAGGAAGTTAAGAACAGCTGCTGTAGTGGGAGACAATACCACTGGAGGAAACCAAACAGCCCAGCAGACAGTGCACCAAAAAATTAGGGAACAGTGGACTTCCAGCCAGGCTGATTTCTGTCAAGGTTTGTGATGAATAATTTATATAGGCACGAGCTGCCGGGTATGAGTTTTCTCCAGGTATAGGCAACACCCTGGAAATAGCATTTAAAAAGGCAGAAAGGTTTAAGAGCAGTGCCAGGTAAATATGACACAACAACGAGGCAAGTGACACAAGGCCACCCATGAGAGTAGCTAAAGTGATAGGCTGTGCATTCTAATCAGGAAGGCAGTCAAGATAGCAAAAAGCAAACTTCTAGGCCATTTCTGGAATTAAAAAATCTAGTTAAGAATACAGAAGTATGTTAGGACTAACTACAAGGAAAGCAAGTTGAAGTTAGAGAATGAAATTTGTAATTTCAGAGGCAGAGTGATTCTTCGTGCACTGTCTTAATGCAAGGTGCACTGGCCCTGGGAGAGGACACTTAAAACAAAGGAAGAGGTCACTGGAAGTTATGTGGAAAGCTGCCAGGAGGCAGGAAGCATAAAACAGTTTTCATCCAAGAGATGAAAATTCTAGGTTTAAGAAGGAAGACATGTATCATGTATACCACAGTACATGATGTGGTCTGTATCTGGAATGCAATTTGTTCAGAGTGAAGATTTTCTTTTACGTATTTCAAAGGCTATAGGGTCTAGCTATGCAGTGCAGTCTGACAACTATGTATCCTGGTATGGGCACTAATTTACAGTAATCCTCCTGCCTCGGCCTCCCAGAGTGCTAGGATTACAGGAGTGTGCCACCATGCCCTACAATTAAAAAGAATCAGACCAGTTTCAAAGAAATGACTGGGTGGAAGAAACAGTCACTGTAAAATAAAACAATGGCCTAATGACTCAAGATCACAAAATTAGGTTGTCCTAGAAGTATATTCACTATTACTAGTAACGTTTAAGCAAAATTCAGCACTGATTGGCCTAAGATGTTAAACAAAGAATCAAACAGGAACTTCATTTATTTATCTATTTTTGCGGGATCAGGGATTGAACTCAGGCCCTTGGGCTTGCCAGGGAAGTGCTTATTCTACTGAGCCATTTCCCCAGCCCCTAAACTGGAACTTTAAATCTCTTTCAACCCTAAGATGATCGTAACACAAAAGACATTACTTACCAATTCTACACCAATTACACCTGCACCAATAACAACCATCTTTTCCGGAACCTTTTTTAAAGATAAAGCACCTGTAGATGACACTATTGTATCTTCATCAATCTATTATAAGAAAAGGAAAAGGTACAATCATCCTTACATGGAAAAATCCAGTATTTATAAACTAATTTCACTCTATAAAAAAAAATCTCTAAAAATACAGTCAATTCCTTGTTTTGAGATACTTATGATTTCTATATACCAATTTTCATCAAATCCTATTAAAAATGGTAACTATGTATTTTGTTATTCTAAACCAAGAGTTGATTTTAACTTCATTCATTCTGAATAAAATATGTTGAGATACCTGGTTAGAATCACTGCAAAATAAGGACAAGCAACTTTCCAGAGGTGAATGATTGTCAAAAGTGTTCAAGTAAAAAAAAAAAAATCACTGATTCAGAATTCATAAACAGCATAAAATAATTTATAAAACTTTCTTCTACAGGAAGGTTGTAACAGTTGTATATCATAAAGCATAAATACCGTGATTCCAGGAAAAGGAGTGACTTCGGAACCCGTAGCTATCAAAATATTCTTTGTATCAATAACCTGCGTGCTGCCATCAGCTTTTGTAGCTGTGACCTGGTTCTTGCCAGTTATCTTTCCATATCCATTGACATGAACCACCTTTAGAAAATAATGTTTATAAATTCACAAAAGTGAAATGATTTTTAAAAATAATAAACAGGAAAAATTACTGTGTAAATAGCATACAATACAAATACTCCATTGCTCAGTAATGCCACACACATATCAGCAAAGATCTTGTTACGTATGTCAAGAAATCTGTTTCAGGTTAGCACCGTTTTAAATTAAGCCAGTATTCCCCCCAGCAGTCAAGTTCGAATAACATCATTCTACTAGCACAATGCAATGTTTAATGGCTATTATCATAAAGCAGAAACCTATACACTGAACACCAACCTTATTTTGTTTGAATAAATGGGCAATTCCACCTGTCAAAGCTTTTACTGCAGTAGTCTTCTGCTCCATCATCTTCTCTAAATTCAAGCGAACTTCAGACACTGTAATTTGTTAAATAAATCTTTAAATCCTTAAATTATTTTTTTTTCTTAGCTGAATTCTTGAAACACTGTGCTATCTTTTACTAAGGTCTGAAAATTTTCAACTAAATGCTGATACAATTCTATCAAAGATAGTATTAAAAGTTCTAAATAAAATAATTGACAATCATAAAAAGCTAACTCATAACAGCAGAACCTATACACATAAAAATACACATATGGGCAAAAAATGTCCAAAATAAATTATATCCCATTGTCACACACATCAAATATGTGATGGCAGTTGGTAACCTGGTAGATAATTAAGTAAAAACGGTAAACTGAAATATCACTTCAAATTTTGTTTTGATAGGGTCTCACTATAAAGTTCAGGCTGGCCTTAAGCTCACCATGGAGCCTAGGTGGGCCATGAACTCATGGCAATCCTCCTGTCTCAGTCTTCCAAGAGCTAGGATTACATGTGTGCACTACACCTGACGTGAAATTTTAAAGGAAAATGCTAAACTTCATGAAACAAAAATGAAGTATATTTCTGAACAGTTCAAGTACAGAAGCTTAATACAAGAGTTTGCATTCATCAACTAGATCCTATTTATTCATTTAGCTCAGAAGAGCACTCTGATGCAAAGGTTAAGAGATAAAAATGCTCAACTCAACAGAACCTTAGAGCTAAGGCTATCATCTTACAAATCAGCTCAGCTTGGTTAGCTTGTGCCAGGCCTTAGGCTCAATCCCTAACACAGGGTATTTGAAAGAAAGGGCTGTGTGTTTCTTCCAAGGGGGGGAAAAAAAAGGAAATCACTTACCTAATCTACTCCCATCCTAGAGATGAGGAAATAAGCCCTGAGGGATTTCTGACATACCAGGATCATAGAGCTGGGACACACAGCTCTGCTATCTCTACTTTTCGAGCACTGTTCTACTTTTCAGGTAGTTTAATGTATTGCCTTAGTTGTACATACACTACCTCCACACAGTCCCTTCCTTCCAGAAACCCAGGGCTTTACAGAAACACATGAAGGGAAGTAATGCTCATAGTATACTCAGGTCTTTCCTAAAACAGATATTTCCTGGAAATAGCTTGCAAACAGAATAACTGGAGAGAATGAAAACAGTCCAAAAAATCTTTGGCAAAGGCCAAGATGTACCAAAGTCAAATGTATGAAAAGGTCTTCCCTCGGCTCTACATCAACCTTAGCTCTTTTTTTTCATTATCAGCAGCTTAGGTGGGCCTGCCTCCCTGCCTGCCCTCCTTCCTTATCTGTTTACAACACTCAGAAATCCAGTCTCCCAGGGATTAACAGGTGTCAGGGAAATGAAACCTCGACTCTCTAGCCACACCAAAAACAGTAAATGCCATGGCAAAGAAAGAGACATCTCATTGTAGAACTGAATCTAAACACTCTTACTTAAATGTCTATATGTTCTCAAGATTGTTTCTTACCTCTCACTAAAGAGCTATCCAAATATAATAAACACAAGTATTTAGAAGGAAGAGGCAAGCATGCCTGGTAATACTGCTAAATATAAAGAGTATATTTACTTTCAATTCCCCTAGAAGCAAAGTCTTTTCCATGGGCCATATGATAATAATGAGAGTTGTTCAATAAAGCCTACAGGAAACAAGAAAAAAATATATCAATTATACATAATACAGATTTTAATGAAAAACAGACTTTCTATAATCAAAAACACTTAGATGAATTTCTCCTACACTGAACAGTACATAAGACTACACCAGTTCATTGTTTTTTTTTTTTTTTTTGGTCTTCTGTAATTAAGATTAAACAATAATTCATTAAAAACATTCAACCAATAAGAATGAAAAACAAGGCTAGGCGTGATGGCACATGCCTGTAATCTAGCACTCAGGAGGCTCAAGTAGGAGGATCACTGTAGGTTCAAGGCCAGCCTGGGCTACACAGTGAGACCTTGTCTTAAAAAATAAAAACAGCTTTACTTTCTTTTAAAAAGCATAAGTTGGTCCGACGGTTGTGGGTTATTGTTAAACTAATTAAAAAGCATAAGAGGGCCAGCCAAATAGCTTAGCAGATTAAAGTGCCTGCTTAGGCAGATGCAGCCACTGGGGTTCAATCCCAGGCGTGCCATGCTGCTGGGGCAGGCTGAGACAGCAATTGAGACTGGGCGTGGTGGCCCAGATCTTGGGAAGATGAACACAGGCAGATTACTGAGTCCATTCTATGTGGTGAGACCCTGTACTAAATAAAAAAAAAGCACGTAAGAACACATTTCAAGTTGCAGGTTAAAAAAAGAAAAGACAGTCATGTTTATATATATAAGAACCTACATGCAGGATTTACTAAGTATCTGTTTCAATGGCAAAGGAATGCTAGAGAAAAAAAAAAAAAGGAACATCATCTGAATGAAAAGACCAGATTTTCTGGGACAAGGAAACTATTTCATAAACGTGTCAGCTAGTGATGACTTATTTCACAATGAAAAGCTGTGGTTTTTAACTACACTTGGGTTTTTTACTAACTGTATTAGTCTGATAATAGACCCAACACATCTGTGTGCGGTAGCATGTGGGGCATACGGGGAATGTGGGGCAGCATGTGGGGAAAAAAAATGTCTGCACTGTTCAAAATGCATGCTCACCTTAGAAGGAATACAACCAACATTCAAGCATGTTCCACCAAGTGTTTCATTTTTCTCAATGCAGACTGTCTACAACCAAAGAAAGTATTATTTATGCACACATAATCTGCAATGTTTCTGTTAACTAAAATTCCAAATGTATCTGTCCTAACTCAGTTACATGCTGTGGTTTTCAGAGACTAAACTTTATCTTCTGAGTAAGAAACTTGGGGTATTCCCAAAGTGAATTACTCTAAAAGATGACCATGTAAATGATTTTACTTCTATCATAGTGTCTTCCAAAGTATAATCCATTTCAAAAGTTTTGGGAAGTGAACAATAATGGACTTTACATTCTATGCTAAAACAAAACAAACTCTCCAATAGTTTTAGGCTTACAAAATAATCTAAAGATTTAAGAAATATTATGTTCTTATCTGCAAAGTGTTTTGTGAATATGATCGATCTCTCACAAATAATGTGCACGATGCATGTACATCTAGTTTGAAAACATTAACCCTTACCTTAAAACCTAACTGGGCAGCTTTAATGGCAGCAACATATCCTCCAGGACCAGAACCAACCACTGTTACATCAGCATCAACTATAATAAAAGCAAATACACAAAGTAGTAAATTGCTTAATATTTACCAAAAACTCATTTTAAAAAAACAAGTGAATAAACTGAAATGATCAGACGCTTCTCAAAGGAAGTACACATGGCCTGCACACACACTTGGAAAGGAAAACACACTGACCCCTGCTGGCCGCCCTGGGAACGCTAAGGAAAAACAACAACTGAGGTACCACCTTATTCCAGAAAGAATGGGCATCATCAAGAAATCAAATAACAACAATTCTGGCAGGAATGTATGAAAAAAGAATTCTTCTGCATTGCTGGGGAGAATGTAAACCACTGTGGAAATCAGTATGGAAAATTCTCAAAAAACTAAGATTAAAAATTATACTTGACCTAGGTATTTCCCTTTTAGGTACCTTCCCAAAAGTCATCATATTACAGTAATACATACACACTCATGTTTACAGCAGTGCAATTTATATAACTAACTCTGGGAAACAGCCTATACATGTCCATCAACAGATGGACAAAAATGTATTTATACACAATAAAGTACTATTTATTAAAAAGATAAACCATTCATAGGTAAATGGACACAACCTGAGACCATAATATTAAGTGAAATAAGTAAAATATACACACTTAAATAGCTCATAGCTTCCCTTACATTGTAACAGACAATGGCTCCCTGGCCAGTATACTTTAGTTTTTTAGTTGCCTAGGTAATAGTTCCTTTGGTCTCCTAGAAATGGCTTGGTGCATAGCTGGTCACTATGATGCATATCATAAGAACCAATTCCAACTGACAAGCCATTCTGCCTCTGTACTTTCTGTTTATCTCCAGACCATCAGAAATCAGAGCCTACTGTTTTAATGACTCCAATCAGTGCTTGTTAGCATAAATAAATCTGCCTCCAATTCCTGAGTGTCATTTTCGTGTTTCTGCTTGCCACTGCATCGTCAGAATCAATCAATCAATCAATCAATCAATCTCTCTCTCTCTGCTTTCCTTTCCACCTCTCTGTAGGTACAGCAAAATAAAGGTGAATAAACAGAGCTGAAGAGATCTTTTTCAAATGGATAGGAGAACAAGAGCTGGAGGGAAAGAGAACAAAAAGAACCAAGGATGAAAAAAATAATGAAAACAGAGCCTTTGCAAATAATAGAGAACTGAGAGTTGCAAGGAGCATAGAAGCTTACGAGGTGGGGCAGTGGGAAGGGTTTACATATATTGAGTACATGATGGACTAACTTCCCATAATAAATGCAACCATCATGTATTGCAAACATGTACTGATAAAAAAATAAAATTCATTAACAGCATCTAAAAATATGTATCAAAACACTCCTTTGGAGAAACAAAAAACCTGCCATCTATAATTCCAAGGGCATACACTTAGCCAATATTTTCTACACAGTATTACCTTGTTCCTATGAGTTCCTTAATGTTCTTCGATGCTATTAAAAATGGCACAAATTTTCAATTTAATGTTCTATTATTTACATATTATGTTATTTGGAAATACAACTAAGCTCTATAATGTTAACCTTTTACCTGGGACCTTGCTACATTTTGGAGATTTAATATCAACTGATGAGTTAAAGACTCTTCACTTTTGGACTCTGATATACTAGACTCCAAATGTCAGCTGTCACTTACTGTATGATCTTGGCCAAGTGACTTAATTTTTCCATAATTTGAGAATGGTAAGCACGTCATATTAACATTGCAAAAAACAAAAACAACAGGTTTAGAGAGGACAGATGACCAGCCCAGGGTGTAACAAGGGACTGGCAGAGACAAAACCAAGCTTTCTGACTATACCTTTAGTACTCTTAGTTCTATCCTGGTCCTCACTTTCGGCCATGGCAAACTGAAATTCCGTAGGACAACAATCAAGCTTTACAATTACTAGCTGTATGTCTTTAGGTGAGTAATTTAACCTGCTTCACTGTGGTTCCCTCAGCTACAAGACACTACAAAAAAAATCTATTTCACACGGCTATACCACAGCAAAGTTGTATATGCGGCTAGAAGAGGCCATTTATAAACTGCCAGTAACTGGCTCCCCTATATCACCGTATGTACTTGCTCTCACCTGAAACTGCTGCCCACCCTCTAAAATCCTGACCTGTAATATTTTACTTTCTCATCATCACCCTACAACTTCCTAGCCCATAAAGGGAAATATAATGAAGGCTTTGGAAGCAAAACAAAACTGGGTTCAGATTTGACCTTTATCAGCCCTAAATTCTTAAGACAAATTATTTAATCTTTCTGACCTTTGATATTAGACAAAAAATAGCAAAAATGACATCCATAGCCTAGTGTTGTGAAACCAGACAGAAAGTAAGGCAAGATTCTAAGGTGCCAGGTGCTCAGTAAAGGTTACTTCCTTTCTTAGAGACAACTCCCAACTTTACTATTGCAGACTCTAAACTTGTTCATATCCTCACACATATCCTACTCTCCATAACAGCCTACTGCACTGCAATCTGTAGGCTACCCCGCTAAAGCTCAACTTATTCTTTTCCTCTTCACTGGAAAAATCCAGGTAAAACATCCACACTTTTTCAGTAACCATTTCCTAATCATTATCTCCCATAATATTCTGCTTATCCAACAACACTACACAGTTTAACAAAGAGTTACTGATATAAACAGGATTATACTGGTCTACCTACGTACACTCTATTCCATTTACTGAATGTATTTTCACATTACAAACATGACTCTCAGCTCTTAAAATGGACAGACAAGATATGACTCTGGTTTTTATAGCTTAATGAGAGAAAAATAAGTCCATTTGGTAACTAGTGTGATCTTTAAAAACAAATCTGTCTCTGATTAAAATACTTCAATAACTTCTAGCTGCTCTTAATACAGAAGTTTAAAACCTTTCATAATCATGAGAAATCAACTCTCATGATTATGGTATCTCCCCTGCCAGGTAAGTATGAGAAATCAACTCTCAATCTTCAACACACTATAACCATCCCCAATCCATGAACAGATTTCCTATGCATAGGTTCCTATGCTTAGCTTGTGACAATAATAAATATTTGCTAGGTGTTCGTCTTTTTGAAGTGAACTGTGAACACTATGAAAATTCAGTCTTCTCAGTTTGGCTCAGTATAGCTTGGGCATGGCAGGTAATAAGTGATGAAATAATGAATATATAAAGGGATAAGGAATATGTGTGTGATTAAGTGCAAGAAATTTGCTCCTACTATGAAATGGAAGACCATTTTTACAGTGACAGACAAAACTGCCAACCCTGACAAACTTGAAATCACAAGAATATTCAAACACCTTTCAGATGTTTGTAACAGGGTCTATATCTGATTTTTAATTTCTTCAAGCTGGTCAACCAATGTTCATCCAAGGAGGGAAAGTGAGAAGTAGTTTAGTGCAGGGACTAGAGCCAAAAGGATCCTCCCAGAATTCTAAGACCCAGTTCTTCCACCTATAAAATGAGAAAAGGAACAGAGCATCATATATGTTAAGATACCTCAATACCTTCAAACTTGCTTCCTGTTTTAAATGCTTGAAAAAATAAATACATATCCTTCACTGAAATTTCAAAAGCAAAAAAAAAAAAAAAAAAATCAATAATCCTTTCAGGTACCACCTGGCTTGGTTAACAAAGCATTCTATCATCTGATGATTACTCAACTCCATGACTTTCCACTCCTTAGGTCTCTGTACCAACTACGCTTGCCTTCTTGCTATTCCTGAAATCTCACACGCTAATTCTCATCTTAAACCTTTCTCACTGCTGACACAACCTCACTGTCTCACCTCTTTCAGACACCTGCACCTCTGAAAGGCTTGCACTGGCAACCTATTCTGAAAGTCTCTATCCTGCCCTGCTCCTTGCTTTCATTTTCAATTATTTCTTAAAATGTTTACCTGACATTTACATAATGCTGTATTTTTTGGGGCTTTTAATCACCACCCTGTAAGTTTCACAAAAGCATGGCTTTTCCCTCTTCATTACTACAGCACCCTAGGGTGCTACAAACTTTAAGTGATTAGGCAAAAGACAACACAGATTACTTGTCATTCTAATATTTACTCATTTTCCATCAACACACAAAGGAGAACTGTAAACTAATTTAATTAGAAACTGCTGTGCTGAATAAATACTTACTTGATTGATCAGTGTAAGTTCTCAGAGGTACTGCAGAAAGTCCCTGCAGGCCATGAGATATTCGATTGAAACAGCCTCTCTAGGAAAAAGGAAAATGTCCCATTATGTAAAATACAGATGCAAGAAAACACAATTCTGAGTAAATATATCAAACATTGATTATTAATAATCTACTGCCACGCAGAAGTAACACCATTTTCTCTTCTGTGGCAGTAGCAACAGACTTTCCATGATCACAGTACTGTTATTAAAAAATTTTTCTTTTGTACTTACCGTAGCTAATTTTCAGTGCCAGTGGTCATTTTAACATCATAATTAAGTCTCTGTAAGTTTGAACTCTGTACCTGAATAACCAATTTACCAATCCATTTAGTTATAACTGTTTCCTATCTTTACCCTACTATGGATGTACAGTCTATATTTACCCAGAACAATGTATGGCTATGTTTCTGAAAGAACAACTAGAAACAGAAAATTTGATAACGAAAACAGACAATACAGTACATTCATATTTGTGGAGACACTAGAGTTCCACTAACTATCATAATCACACAATATATGGCTACCACTTGCCAAGAAAAGCGAGGCACAAAGCAAACAGGTCCTGCTTCTGTCACAGCGGGCAACTGGGAGGCAGTGACAAAAACCTCCTCTGTAGTAATGTTCTCTGTTCCTACTACTGCTCCTCCGGTCAGGACAACAGACCAAGGAGCAGCAAACAGTCAAGTCCTGAAATTCAGTCCCAGCTCCACGTCTTTAAAAGAAACACATCTATCGGGCTAAATTAACTGCTGGGTCACAGGCTCCTCGTGTTTGAAACAAAAGAGTTTGATCCTATCTGCAGTTGGTAGACAAGCAAAAGTTGTCTAAACTCGCGGTGGTTCAAAGGACAAGCCCCTCGGTGGGCCTGAGACAGCCGTGGTTCCCAGTTTTGAGCTGCAGACCCAGACAGGACCGAGGAGGAACTCCAGGGGCTGATTCCCAGGGGTATCTCTGGGCTCGATAGAGGCTGGGCTATTCAAGTAGTGGCTCAAGATTATCCACCCTCTGCCGCTAATTAGCCGATAGCGATCAGGTGGAAGGTCCGCAGAGCCAGGACAGCCAAGGCACGGGTTACACGCCCCTGCCAAAGTGAAAGCCCTCCGCGTGTCTAACGCGGCCGAGCCAGGCTTAGGGCTATGGTGGGGGAAGGGGCGGCACTCGAACAACTTTCGAGGGCTCCACGGCCGGCCCAGGCCCGCCGCAGGGCCGGGAGGTGGCAGTTCCCGCAGGAGGCCGGGCAGCCTGGACATCCGCGGGGGCCCTCCCGCCCCCATCTGCAGGCCCGGTGAGCGGCTTCCGGTGATTTGGACTCCCCGCGGCCGCAGCTGGGGGCCCTCACCTTGGCCAAGGAACAGTACACAAGACTCCAGCTCTGCATTTTCCCTCAGCACGGTTTCTTCCTCCAACGCTTTCACCTCCGCTGAGCGCCACCAGCACTTTTCCAAGGTCTCCCTGCCCTGCGCATGCGTCAGCGCTATTTACGACACCGCCCTGGACGGGCACAATTGGCCGGCGCAGTCAAACTCGGCGGCGTCGTACACTGTCCTAAAGAGCGCAGCACCGTACGGCAGCAGAGTATTTGGGGACTTTTTAAAGAGATGTTATCAAAGTATCTAGAGTCGCAGTGAAAATTTATATTTGGAAGAGGCTACAAGCAAAACTGTGGTTTGCTTACTGCAGGCTGCAGAGAGTAAAGTCTGGCAATTTGACAAGCTCTTGGTTGCTCTTGGCGAGTGCACCTGATACTTAGGCAGTGCAACAGCTAAAGGCTCGACAAACAAATACCTCCAAGGTCTTCAAGGGAGGGATAACAGCAGCTCTGAGGACAAAACCTTCAGTCTTAACTATCGCTTTATAATTTCACTCCTCAAACTAACATTTAAGGTATGGGACGACAGACTACTGTCACCAAAGTCCTGCTCTGATGACAGTGTATAGGAAATATTTTCCTCAGTGGAAAGCACATCTGTGTTGTGCAGGAAATACAATCGCTGAGATTTTAGGGCTATAGATGTAAAGTTGTCAAAGCATTGTCTTTAAGATTAAGCATAGAGCTCTAAGGTCTGATTCTCACTTTGTAAGAACTCTTTGGTGAGAATGATTTTGTATTTTGTGAAAGATTAGCACCCAACAACAAAGGAAAGGCAGAAAGCATCTCAATCTGGCTTGAAATTATACCACAAAGTTACTGTGATAAAATCAGCATGGTACTGACAAAAAAAAAAAAAAAAACAACAAAAAAAAAAAAACAAACAAACAAAAAAAAACAGACCAGAGGATCAATGAACAGATTAGAAGATTCAGACACAGCTACAAACACACTTAACCACCTTATCTAAAGGGTCCAAACATGTATTTTCACTGGAAGGTAGCCTCTTTAATAAACAATGCTGGAATACCTGGCTTTCCACATGCCAAAGACTAAAATTATTATTCTTTTTTGTTGTTGGACATTTTAAAAACTTTTTAATTCATTTTAATGAAAAAATAGCAATGAAACAGTTTCAAAACAGGTTAGTTGGACAGTTACAATAATTAATACATTGCATATTGTTTTTGTAGTAGTTATTCAGAGGACGAGATACGGACATGATATCTTGTCTAAACAATATTAGGACAAACCATTTTTCTCTGGACAATTGTTCTGCAAATGCTTTCTTTTATTTTAAATAAAATTCCCCAAATTTTAAAATAATAGAGTAAAAATAGTTAATACAGTATGTATTATTATTTTTTATTTTATTGAGAACAAATAGCAATGAGACAATTTCAAAACTGATTAATAGGACAGTTTCAATAACTAATACATTGTACATTGTTATCTTTTTAGTGGTTATCCATAGTACAAGAAGCAGACAGGATATCCTGCCAAACACTATTAGTACAAATCTTTCTACTCATTGAATTAAGCGAGAGTAGCTGTATATCTATACTGACTATTCTGTATATACAAATACAAAATGGTCCTTCCTTTGTATCCCCTTTTTTTGTTTAGTCCTGTCAGGGATGAGTATTCCATTGGCATTTAAATACTATAGGTGTGTGAATTCAGCAAAACAATCCAACACAGTTCAGCAGCCCACAATAGTAGTGGGTTATCCGCAGAAGTTGTTGACTTGAGCCTTTCACAGCTCAGCATATTAATATGGCTTTACATTATATACCTCGTTTTTATACTTTTCTGCTGGATGATTAAGACCAAGATAAAGCAAGACCTATTTAACAAGAAATGTAACTTTTGTATCTGATAAGGTCAATCATGTATCCTCAGGGTTTATCCTGTAAACCTGTACCACGCTTTGTAGATCATTTGCCAGTGTCAGCCTTGTGGATGAGTCATGGCCATTGCTTGACCAATTTGCTCTCTGTGAAAGCCTGAGAGAATGTTTTCTCTCCATGTGACTCTCTTTAGGCACACTCTACATCATGATCACTTTCTTCTGTGGCCCCATAATCTCCTTGATCAGAAAATTTGGGACACAACTGAGTTATATGATGTTACAGTACAGGTTCTCCTATGTCCTGGGTCTTTATTGACCTTGAAAGGATAGGGCCAAAATTTTGGCTGACCTTGCAGCCTCTCCTTTTCTCTAATTTTTGATCTTCAAATAAAGACGAAATTAGACTCATGCCTATCACCATGTACTAAACTAAAGTCAAAATGGATCTAAGTATTAAAACAGAAACACTAAATCTGGGGGAGAAAGTAGGTAGAAATATTGAAGACAGAGGGATATATAATGAGTTTATGAAGAAAAACCAAACTGCACAGGAAATTCTTCAAAGAATCAATAACTGGGATCTCATCTTATTGAAAAGTTTGTGCATGTGAAAAGAAATCCACAGTACAAAGAAAATCCACAAATTGGGAAAATATTTTAGCTGACTGTCCCTCAAACAAAGGACTTTTACATAGAACACATTAAGAATTTTAAGAATCAGGTCCCCAAAATTTAAAGACCCAATCAAAAAATGGACAGCTGAAATAAATATAAACTTGTCAGATGAATAAATAGCAATGGCAAATAAATATATTAAAAATGTTCAACATCATTGATCTTCAAGAAATGCAAATTAAAAGAACACAGATTTCATCTCACTCCCAAAAGAATGGCTATCATCAAGAAGTCAATCAATACCAAATGCTAGAGGGTCTGTGGGAAAAAAGGAACCCTTCTCTACTGTTGGTGGGAGTGTAGCCTCATACAGCCACTATGGAAATCAGTGTGCAGATTGCTCAAAAAACTAGTATTAGAGTCACATTTGACCCAGATATTCCCCTTATGGGTATTTTTTCCAGAAGAACTTAAAACATCATACCACAGCAATATGTGTGCACCTATATTTATGGCAGCATAATTTATCATAATTCTGGAAACAACTGAAATGCCCATGAACCAAAGAATGGATAAAAAGATGTGATATTTTTGTACAATGGAGTTTTACTCAGCTATAAAAAAGATAAAATCAAAGCTTTCATAGGTAAATGGGTACAACTAGAGCTTACACTCATAAATGAAATAAAGCAGACCTGCATGAGTAAATATGTTGTCTCCCTAGTGTAAGAACCTGAAAGAGTAAATAAAATCTGAAAGATACGATAGACACTGTGAAAGGAAAGAATCTGTTCAAAGGGAGGAACAACTGGGATGAGGAAAAGGAGGAAAAGAAAGAAGGAAGAGAAAAACATATGTATACACACAAGATAGCTTGGGTAATTGTACTGCTCATTTCTACTGGTCTATGGAAAGGAACAGTTAATGCTTAAGTTTTTTAATTTAATTTTTTGACCAATTGCGCATGTTTATAGCTGGTAATCTAAACAATTTGAAGACAACTACATGCATTATAACAACTATTGTTTTAATTCCTATCATCATGCAGGGAGGTGGCTCAGTAGAATAAGCACTTCCCTGGCAAGCACAAGAGTCTGAGTTCAATCCCCAGTTCTGCCAAACAACAAAACAAAACAAAAAACAAAACAGGAGAATCACTATGAGTCCAATGCACAGGAGAATCACTATGAGTCCAATGCAATAGTGACACCCTGTACAGGCCGGACGTGGTGGTGCATGCCTGCAATTCCAGCACTGGGGAGGCTGAGGCAGGAGGATTGTTGTGAGTTTGAGACCAGCCTGAGCTACGAAGTGAGCTTAAGGCCAGCCTGAATTGCATAGTGAGACCTGTTATACCCTGACAAAATTGACTCCAATTTGTTGCACTTCTAACCTTGCCGTGTTCCTGTTCTGTATGCGCCTACCCCTCCCAACTCCCTCACCCCAGTGACCCAAACCTTATCTTGATGGACATTTGTACCCCTTCCCTATTTTTGAGGATCTTGGCAAACTCTGTGTACTTGCGACCCCACACCCCACCCAATACTGAACTAATGACCCTGCAACTTTACAGGAATCAACCTAAACTAATAACCCTGCCACTTTACAGAAATCTCCCCACCCCTCCCCTGCCTTTGTGGTTTTTAGGCTTAAATAATTACTCATTTCTACACTCAGGGCTCCTCTCTGTCTTTTGGACTCAGAGGGTGCCACTGG